>JAPFUP010000276.1:0-12295 GCA_030780425.1 Beauveria varroae | reverse complement strand
GGTCCACGACTGGCACCGCGTCATTAAGGACCAGGGTGGTGATGGCAATTAGGATCCGCTTCCTGTCGCACTGCACATGCCCTTCGGCGGCCTGCTTAGTAACCGAAAGTCGACTAGATAGCCTGCCCAAGGTAATACTCTGTTTGCATCTCACCAAAATAACTACAGCACATCGAATAACGCGCGTCTAAGAATGGGTGAAGCTAGATATTTCTATGTTCCGGTTAAAGGACACTTCGAGTGTTGCGGGATGACCTCGCGCCAAGAAGGTAACATCACCGTCGTCGAGGTATTTGCGGCGTCATGCCACTTCAGTGGTGACCTATCTGTGCCGGCGAGACGAGCGATCGCAAAGCATATTAATGACGATTTTGAGGCGTTCGGGCTTGAGCTCGGATTCTGGAGGTTTGCGGTTTCGTATGTCTCCTTCTCCGTCGTATCACTGTGTGCTAACATAAGGTAGGGGGCCAGTAAGACGACAGTGTGCATTGGCGGGAGAAAGCTGTGAAGAAAGGAGGGACTCGATCATGTCCGAGTTTCGAACCCCGCCGACCTTGCAAAAGAGATTGAGAGAGGCAATGGCTTTGACAGACCGTCGGCAGCAAGCGCGAGAATTAAAAGATATAGCGAGCCTGGCAAAATCTCGACCCAGCAGTACTCAAAGGGACAACCCCGAGGACGAGCTTTATAATGGTGAGGAAAATAATGACGACGATGACGATGATGATGACGACGACAACGACAACGACAACGACAACGACGACGTTGACAACGATGACGACGACGAAAATTTGCAGGACCACAATCAACAGGACGGCGATCAGCAAAGCAACACTCTGCAAGACGCCGTAGAGCGAAACGACATTTTACGGCGGAAGGCGTTGTTCGCCTTACATGGGACTAGATTCGCATTTGAGATACGCACATGTATTACAGCCTTGCACGAAAACGACTTCAGTATAAAGCCATCGAAATTCTCTCGATTAGCTAGGTATCGCGCAGGAGAAGAGGAAGACTTAGTCCAGATTTACTACGACCAAGATGTCAAGGCTAGACAGCTCGGCAAGCAGACCATCTGGGAGTCACGAATCTGCGCTGGGACCGCCAAAAGAGTTGCACGTATGACTGGTGCTAAAATACACTCGACAACAACAATACACGAAAAAAGGAAAGGCCGCGAAGCAAAGCGATTTCAAAAGCTACCTTACATGCTCTTTCATATCATAAACGCATGGATTCCCTACGTCGGGGTAGATGCAATTATCATCTGCTCCGCACTGAAAGGCATGTATTCGCAATTTTCCTCTAGGGTCAGGCTAACGAGTATAGAGCGAGCTCCTTACTTCAAGGATGCGACAAGAGACATACGAAATTGGGAACTTCGAGAATTTGCCCGTCACGTCGCAAAGCAACTTGGAACAATCGACTTGTCAGGAGTACCCTCCAGCGTTCCTGTGTTTTTTCCACCGCTTGAAATAGCTTGGGCAGCCAAACTAAAGTATGAGCATACCCCTGATTCAGACCCTTTTTAACATGCTATAGGTTGTCCGAAATCTTACGCCGCCTGAAACTCCAAAACATCAAGGAATTTACCAAGAAATCTGAACTTGAGAATCTCACCGCGAGATATGATCGGGCTGCAGAGTTTCTGTGTTTGCCAAATCGCGGGGGGAAAACAGATCTAGAAATTGAGCAGGCCGCGAGTGTTTCATTAAATGACTGGAGGGCCTGCGTGTCGTCCGGGAAGTCAGGGTTCGAGCCGACTAATGACGACTTCGACAATACGGGAGAACATACAGAGCCCGCGACAAATGCAAGCACTGAATTTGGATCACCGTTTATGTCTACGGACAGTGGCTACGTGATCAACGTGGGGAGCCAACAGGTTCATGGCACTCCGTCCGTGGTATCATCATCAGGTGCATTACTGTTTCGCAGCCCACTGCCTTCTTGCCGTGCAGCGGCTGGGCAGAAGAGACTCCCAGTCGGTGGCAGTGCTGCCTCAAAGAGGCACAAGCCAAACGCAAAAGAGACTATAGAGAACTCGGATACCAGCGAGGCGTCGAATGTGGGCCCGGCAGTGCGCTCCCCATGCAATACTGATGGTACGGTGATAGCCTCCCAAAGCAATGGTGCTGCACAGACTACAAATGTATTTACCAGGACCTCCGGGCCGGATTCTTCCTTTGAAAATTTGGATATGGACGATGTACCGAACTGGGCATCGATGAGCGCTGACTTTTTTGCGGGAATAGATATGGATGGTATTCTAAGCTGGAATCCATTAGCTTGGAACATTGACTAGCAACTGGCTGACATTCAGATAGCACCACTAAACTATACTATTTCTGTACATATCCCAGCTTTACAAGAAGCACTTTTATGCTTTTGGGATACTTATCTCCTGCCCCTGGCACCCCATCTTTTGGAATGCCAATCACCACCCCCTCGTCCATTACGAAAACCGTGTTTCTCTGACAAGGTATACGCGTGAGGCATATCTCGGCGCCCTGCTCTTGGTTTTCTCTGGCCCCTTTCACTCCTATCGCAACGCTTCCGTTTTCTTCTAAAATAATTGCGATGCTTCTCTTATTAACGGGTGTTTGAAGCCCATGATCCCCTTGTCGCAGCGTTACCACTTTTGTGAATCGCTCAATCTGTTCATTTGGCTGTTGCTCTCTCATTGGGGTCTACCTAGTTAGCTCCGTTTACTTGACGCACTGGGTAAAGCTTACAACGTTGTATTGATGGATGGCGAGCCGGGCAAGAGCTTCCATATCACCATCGGTCAATGAAACAATTCCCGCCTGCTTCAAAAGGCTGTCTGGCAATTGCTTGACACTGAACTGTTCGTCCATGATGGCCAAAAATTGCTTGTACTGCTTTAGTTGCATACGAATGGTATGGCGGGGTCGTCCATTCTTATGTATTCTCAGTGAGGGGTCGAATGTGGGTCATGCTGGTGTTTGATGCCTAATGATGGAGGCCTAAACCGGAATCCATCGTGATTACGAACACATTATGTTTCAAGCATGGAAATGCTTCCGAGCAGTATAATTAGGCAATGTTTAGAAATCAGTAAGCAATGGCGCACACTACAACTGGGAGAAAGGTGCCGACCACTAATCCTAGATATCTAACCTCACCCAGTCCTCCATATCATCCATGGAAATGGCCTGACTAAATGCAGCATTCTGGCTTTCTTCGTCAGCAGTAATAGCAGTATCTTCACTTGCAGAGTCGAATACAGAACTCATTGTCAAGAAAGACTTGGTTGAATCTCGCTTGTTGGACGGCGTCTCTTCAGTGGCTGCAGCAGCCGTGATGACCTCAGTACGCTTTTGTTGCTGTCCAAGTAGATCGGGAATCGGGCAATGCTGGTCAGTCGACACAGGCAACGCGCGCAGAGATGAAGCATCCGATGATTCACTGCATTTCTGGCTGTCTCTAGCCGGGACCGCCAACTTAGACAATGAGGACAGCAAATCATTTTGTGCTTCAGCGGCTTCGTCTTCGGCTGCTGGGGTATCTTTGGTTAGTCAGCTAAGTAGTCTAAGCAAAGGTGGAGGACAACTTACTTGGTGGTCCTTGGCTGGCGCTACCTGCAGGCGAAGCGGCGCGTTTGGCGTGATCATAGACTTTTTCGCCTGCGGCAGAATGCGTAGTACCACCCACACTAGTGCACCATAGTTAGCATGGAGCTCCGGCCGGTCTTCGAGAAAATGTATTCACATCTTCGCCCCATCAGAGTTAGGTATTCCACCGTAGGTCCGTGTAACGCCGGCGGTTGTATGCACTGCAGCATCGAAGATTGAAAGCCTATTAACGTGTGAGCAAACAGTTAATGTTAAATTAGAGGTATATGCCTCTGCTTACTCATTCTGAGGTTGCATCATTTTCTAGAAGATAGCCGTGCAGTGCTTGAGGTTGAATTGGCGTATTGTAGGCCACGCAAAGAAGCGGAAGGGTAATCCAGGGACATGTCCAGGAAGCACCTCTTAAGTAGACGGGCTTACATAGACAGCGAAGGGAGAAGTTGTTTGCCCATGATGCAGCGCAAGCTATTTCTTCATGAGAAATGGTATTATCACATTCCGCCTTCGTTTGGCGGTCATGGATCAAGAGGCCTGCATGGTGCGTTGCACTCTCATATCACATTACCTGCAATGCAAATACTCGGTCTGCATGTGGCTTATGCAGTTCAAGCTATGGTTCTTCACTGTCGTTGGAGACAATACCTCCAGACGTAGCCCAGAAACATTGATATTGAAAGGTACTCTTTACTCAGTCACTTTGCATTAGTGCCCTCTCAATGCTATCACTAGCAGGCGTTTGTGTAGGATCCTGCTGTGGAGCATGTGTAGGATCCTGCTGTGGAGCATGTGTAGAATACTGCTGTGGAGTCTTTGTAGGATACTGCTGTGGAGTCTGTGTAGGATACTGCTGTGGAGTCTGTGTAGGATACTGCTATGGAGCTGACCCGAAGGGTCTTCTGTTGTGTCCCGGTGCTTAGCTAAGTAGGGGGCGCCTAGCCTGCTTGGTCTATTTTCGCACCGACTCTCGGGCACACTTAGTTCCGTGCCGGAGGAATTTATGTCGTCACATGCCTGAGATGGCGGTTTGCCCAGAACCATGATGCCGAAAACGACATGATGTCTCAGCGTTCGCTATCTGTCAAGGACGCGACAGAGTCTCTCCTCCGTGACCGAATCTATACTGTCGAGGACGAGGTTCTTGGAATGAAGGTGGATGAGTTCCAAAACGACAAATTCCCAACGCACACGCCGGATGGCTTTGAATTTTTAGTACAGAACACCTTAGAAAGCCGGGTCAGTCACGAGAATACGTATTCAAAGGTTGGGTCTAACTTGTTGTAGGGTATTAGGAACGTTTGTGAACAGTTCCTTGTCAGGCCTTACTGGGGCTTCATCAAGATCTTCGGCAGCAAGCTCCCCTCAGATTACGTCTACCGCTTTCTGCCAGGATCGCTCGAACCAATCAACGCAATAACAATATTGCTATGCAGTCCGGACTCGGAGTTTGTGTTTTGGAACGGCTCTGCGGTAATAGGCATTAAAAAGAAGTACAAGGACATGAGCCTTGAAGATGATGATGAAGATACATGCATTGAAGAGGATGAAGAAGACAAAGCTGTGTCTAAACTATGGGGACTTCTCGCCAACAAAGAGCATCGCTTCCGCGAGTTAGGGGCATGTGGCAATCCAGCAGCGTTGAAATCAGGTGGATTGTCAGCTCTACACGAACACTTTCTATCAAGATCAAATTGCTGACGTTGACAGAGTACTTGCGGATTGCCGACTCGGTTTCCAAATTCGCCAAGGCTACGCTGTTTTTATCGGATTCGCAACTCAATCACAAGTACGGTCTTGGGGACTAATGAAAATGACATACTCTGACTCCATGAGGGACAAGTTCGAAGAGCTGAAACGCCGAGGTTACCACATTAACTACACCTGGCTGTGAATATAAACCGTGTCGTACCACGTATATAAACAAGAAAGATTAGCACCTATATTGTTCCATACTGCTCTCGTGCTAGACCTATGCCACTACCACAGTGCTCAGTTGTCGCTTGTGTAGTAAAACTTGCCATCAATTTCCCCCAAGATTCATTTTGCGGGCGGCGAAGCTCCACAAAGGCTGCAAGCAAAAGGCCCCTTGGGATCCCCGTCGCAAAGCTTGCAAGGCTCTGCCATGTCAAGAGTCTGCGAGCAGTCAGCAACCAGCGGCGGAACAATCGACATGACATACATGATAATACTGACCGTGGTTCTGGAGTTAGATTCGACTTGATGTATCACGCCATTTTTTATTTTTTTTTGAGAGGAACAAGTCCTTCGGTCATGGCTATGTAGTGCAGGGGGATTCGCCACTCGGCTTCGTTAGGCGCGGACCCTTCCTTGATACCCGAGTGATCACGTGGGCATGTGACTGAGAGTATTCGCCCCGCTCGAGCGATTGAAGAGCAACTCTCTTAACGCAAATATATTACCCGGCAGGACGAGATGCCATGCCTGGGCTGCGCTGAATTGCGCAACAAAGTAGAGGAGCTCCAGAGATTTATTCATCTTAGACGGGTACGTTGTGGTCAAGCCAGCATGTGCAACTTGCTGATAATCGATACAGTCACAGATTATACACGACGTGAAAGAACTGGCTGCCAATGTTCGTTTCATCGATCAACCCTATAATCCACGCTTACTGTTGCTTCAGCCCGATGTCACTCAAGACCATGTCCTTGAGATTCTCCTACGCTATGTCAAATTTGAGACGGACAGACAAAGCCCAGACTTGGCTTGTCCCGAATCAGGATGCAGTTACCTAGCAGACACATACCAGCTACTGCAGCGCCACTACCTATCACGTAATACTTCTGCGCCGTTCAAAGTAAAGAGAATACTGACTCTTCCAGATGTTTTTTACCAGTTTCCTTGCCCCTTCTGCTCCAGAAAACTGTACCGCGTTTCCCAAGTGGATAGTCACTTGGGCAGATGCAGTTCGCGGGATCGAAGAGTGATACCCGAAAAATTTAGGAAGCGGAAGCTCGATGCATACAGTGAGCTACAGCGTGCACAGAAAAATAAGAAACGACGGGTATTAGCGCTGAGCACTTCCAATTTTTCGACGGCGTTAAATCCCACAATCGGAGACCTTCATCTCGCGCCGAATTCAGCGCCTGCTGCGCATAGTCTGGAAGAATTGTGGCAACAGATGGAGGGCACGGGTCATTCGGGGATTGCCGTTAATGATCATGTGCTCATCTCTCTCGATCAGCAATCGACACTGTCTGGCACTACGCAACAGGACTCAGCACCAGTGTTAATGCGTGAACTTCCCAGCGCTGCTACAACTTTCTCACCGACAGAGCTGTTCCCCATGGCACCGGGCTTAGTTAACAACTTTGCCGCTGGTTCCACACTATCCAATTCGCACGGACAGGCTTCACGTTTAGCTCAACATCCCGCTGGGAATGCTACGCCATCAGCGTCGAAGCAGCTCTACAGTAGCCCCGATCAGGTATTGGCGCCGGGTTTGATTGACAACTTCGCTGATGGCGCCATAACATACCCGTCCATACAACAAGATAATGCCTGTCTCGTAGGATTTACTGAGAGTTTCGGCCAAACTACCAAGCCCTCCGGTGCGATACTGCACGAGGTGGGAAGCGCACCAGGTTTAATCGATAATTTTGCGGATGGTACTGCAACGCACCGATGGTGAGCCTTGTTGCTCCTAATTAGGCGCTGCCGTCAGGTCTAAAGGTTCGTTCATGGGCAAGGCAGTAAAACTAGTAAAACCAGCCTCACATGATTTAGTTGTGATACGTTTTCATGACGCAGATGCAGTTCTCTGGAAAGGCGGGCATTGTATTATCAATTTTTGAAGTGAATTAATACTGTTAAACCTGTTCGTGCTTGTTGCCAGATACATCGCTTTTGCCATCAATAAAGTCGGCTAAGAGCCCATCGAAAAAGAGAAAGGCGGCCATTTGTGCTGTCGTTAACCCAAGTCGGCGAAAATTTGTTCACAGGTTTATATTGCTAATAGTATTACCACATAGAATCAACGAAAACAAGTCCTGAGCAAGAAGGGTCGAGATGGGTTTCTGCGATAGATGAGAACTGCGGGCAGCCTTGACGTCAAGTTGCGTGTGCTGCGATACTGGATGATGTCGGGTACCACCGCAATACACGGGTCGATTTGTGAAGGCACGCGAAATCGGTTGCGAGAAAAATCAGACGGATGCACGAAAGGCAAGGTAGGTAGGGGCGATCATTCATGAAAAAGTACGCAACCCCGCTGGCTTGATCCAGTGGTGTCACATGCGCCCAACTTGCGGGACTTTCAAATGGTGGGGCTTACAAATTGGTGCTGACTACCCTGTCAGCGACCTGCCATTGCTGGAACATGACTCGAAAGCATGGTGCATTAAAAAGAAGTCGGAAATGAACATGTTGGGTTTTGTTTGCTTGACTCACTACAATGGATACATACTCGTTGAGGCTCAGATTTAATTGCTTCTGTAGTTGACGCCCCGCCATGCAAGCATGCGGAAATATCCCGCAGGTCTCTACGAACCCGCTACTTCTATCCCCCGTGCCTCCTGGAGCGCTCCTTTTACCTCGGTATACATGATCTGGTATTGAATTGTCCATTTCCCACTATTCAGCGATGGCTTCCTTGTCAACCACGAGAGTCGTCGATGGTAGAGTGTGAAGATGTTTGCTCCGCCGAAAAAGACTCAGGTGGCCCAGTTGGGTCTGTTTCTGTACCAGCGTTAGACGACCCACCAGATCGCTGCGTTGCGCTAGGACGTGATCGGCTCTTGGGTAAGCGGCTCCCTTGTGTAGGCGAAGTGAATGATTGTCGAGAACGCTTTGGACGAATGGTATCTATGCTGAAGGTTGAAGTGAAGCTCGACATAAAGCTCATCGATGGATCGTCGGTTCCCGAGGCTGCTAGGTCTTGATCAAGGCCTTGCGACTCATCGGAGGTATAATGATGCTCAGGGGTAGTTGGTATCTCGCGATTGTATTCATGGTCCCCCACACAATTCTCAGCAATATGGTGTTGAAGGTCATCATGGAATTCCCGCCACGACGTGGCCTCTGCATGACTGATAGGTACGTCCGAACTCTTGTCTTGGTGTATTTCGATAGTGTGTTGCTTAGTAGCCACGTCCTTTAATTGCGAGGCTCTAGTATTCGCTTCCTTGATGAAACTCTGTCGTTGACGGCAAGCCAGGTCCCTGGCATTTCTGAAGGCGGTTGCTCCGCGCCGGAAAGTGCTGATGTTGCCAGTCATTTGCCAACCGTCAAGTTGGGTCATATGATACTCCGGCCGTTCGCCCTCGGTCGCAGGGCCAGTGACGTGGTGAGCGTACAACTGAAGTGTACCGGTGCCAGCATGATAGGTTGAGCTGAAAGTGTGGGCATTGCCATCGTAGGCGAGCACGTCTTCGCCATAGCTCTGTAAGTTGTGCATAGCACGAGCCCCGATGGCTCCGTCCAGGCACGCCTGCCGCTTTGCAACATCAGCGCCACCACGTGGAGCCTTGGCCTCGACGAAGAAGTTTGGCACCACTGGGGCGCGTCCGTGACTTGTAGGTATAATTTTCTTGTTTAATTCTTGCCGAACTTTCTTGTTGATGTCTTTTGGCAACGATCCGTCGTACAAGTCGGGAACGGCGTCAACAGTAGTTCCGTCAGTTATAGAATCGAGGTTTGTGAATGCGAGGTTGCCCTCGTTTGGGATGTCAGCATTGCCGCATATCATCGGAAGTATCCCGCTCATCACTTTGCCTTCAGATATTACGCGGTCGTTTGCCAAGGCAAAGGTCTTGAATCTCGAGCGCGGAAACTGAGAAGGCGATAGCGAAGCCCGAGGAGCTGCCAACGCCTCAACAATATCATCCAAATTGTTAGGCTCTGGTATCAAATCATCGTCAGAGTACTCGTATCCTTTCGGAAATATCTTGTGATCGATCAAGTTCTGCTCGAAATCTTTGTCATAGGCAGACGATCGCTTGGCTTTTGAGGAAACGGTTGTCGCCTTTGTAGACTGTGTCCGTCGGCTTGACGGTGCAGAGGAACGATTGGAGCTCATTCGTGCGGTGTCTTTCGGTTCAGGATACTAGCCAGGCATTAGTAATTGCTTTGTGGACTGATTGGTGTCGGGCCTACTCCTCGAAGATGGCCAAGATCTGGTCCACCGCGTCTTGCAAATCGAGCGAGAGTTGTCGGTGTTACACTAGCTGTCGAGACTGTAGCAGGATGTTGTGCGCCGTTTCGCCGGTCTTTTTCGCGTAGGGCTCGAGGCGTAAGCCAAACTTTTGACAGGCTGTCCCAGAACTTCGGGGGAAAGTTCGAGGCTACTCGCACCGCCGAGGTCGACTTGATCCTCTTCGCAGGAGGGCTGTCCTGTGTGATATCGTATAACTTCGATCTTTTTCGATTTTGCAAGTTGAGACCGGGTTGTTTCTCAGAAACGGAAGACGGAGAGGACATTTGGGGATGATGGGTTGGCGTGAACAGTGCCAGCTTCTGCAGAAACGGCCGGCGCGTAGAAAGACGGAATGATAGGGCGCGGGGAAACGCGGTTTGCCGGGAGCGGGTCGGGTGACGAATGGTCCATAAGTGCCTGGTATTTACCCGCCCACTGTACTGCTACAGAACTGGAGCGTGTTGCATCAATGTGGAACATGTTTGGTCTGGAATCGTTGGATGACGAGTGCAGGTCGCCGAAACATGTGTAATTCACGGTGGGGGGGACGATCTGGCTAGGTCGGTGTGCTTGTGGTGGGTTCGGAGCTAGCTTTCTGCCTGGGTGTCCTTTCCCCACCGGCAGAATCGTCAGTAAAGCCGACTGTTGTGGCCTCCCTCTCTCATTCACATTCCATTTTCAACCGCCAATATGGCGGTCGACGCGGAAAATGAAGGTACGAATCGCTTGCTACTACGAACAGAACTGCGTTGACTGACTGCGGCTTTTGCCAGGACATTCTCATTAATGAACGATACCGCATCGACTACAAAATTGGTGAAGGCGGGTTTGGTCTCGTCTATGCTGGTACGTTGGTGTTTGATGCTTCACCACGTTGCATAAGTCCTAACGTGTCCAGGAACCGATATACAATCTAATAACGAAGTTGCCATCAAACTTACGCATGTCAACACTGACCCCGAAATTTTAAAGGCCGAGGCAGATACCTACCAGGAGCTTTCTGGGGGCGTCGGAATACCGCGAGTTCGATGGTTTGGCCAAGAATGCGACTACTATGCCCTGGTCCATGATCTTCTAGGGCCATCACTCGAGGATCTCTTCAACTATTGCGACCGGCAATTCTCGGTCAAGACGGTCCTCCTCATAGCCGACCAGGCTATTTCCCGAATCCAATACATTCACGACAAGGGCTTCCTGCATCGTGATATCAAGCCAGATAATTTTCTGATGGGAATTGGGACCAAAGGAAACATATTATACACAATTGATTTCGGGTTAGCCAAGGAGTTCTGCAATGCCGAGCGTTTCCAGACTATGCAAGGCCGGCCGTTTGGTGGCACTCGGCGATACGCGAGTCTTAACAATCACAATGGACGAGGTGCGTTCTGCATAGCCCTTATTGCCGCTGCTTTCTAATTATATTATAGAACAGTCCTGGGGGGATGACTTGGAGTCGCTAGGATATGTGTTGCTGTATTTCGCGCGTGGCTCGTTGCCCTGGCAAGGGCTCAAAGCCGCGACTGAGGAGCAAAAGAATGAGTTGATCAAACAGAAAAAGCTTAATATGCCAGTGACAAAGCTTTGCGAAGGTCTTCCCGGGGAGTTTGCGGCATATGTTAGCTACACTCGGTCATTACGATTCAAGGACAGACCCGATTACGCCTACCTTCGCCGACTCTTCCGCAACACCTTCTCGTCTCGCGGGTTTAAGTACGATAATATATTCGATTGGACGGAGAAACGATTTCACGAGATTTACGCGGATAGCATTGAACATTCACTCCAAACATAGTTTAAGTGTAACTCTTATAATATTATAGAGGAGTCACCGAGAGATAATATTGACTTAACTTACTAATTTCCGGAACTTTCATCCTCCTAATTTCTCCCTTTGATATGGCCAGTAGTAGGCGATGAGAGACTGTTAGTCCCCGCCTTTTGTTCCGAGTTGTCTCTCTGCTCCTGCGTTTCACCAGGGCTGAACTGTCCTTGCTTTGTCAGTATACATATGCTCAGGTAGGCTTCATCAAAATCCGATCGTACCTCATCGCTGCCATCTCTGTGAGACGTAAGCAGTACATGCGTCGCACGGCGCGTGATTGCAAGGATTGACGACGTGAATATATACTTTAATGATGAAAAGACTTGAAATAGATACTAGAAAATATACTAAAGGTACTAGCTCTTATGTTACTAGTGACTTAGGTGTAAGCATTAAAGTAGAAATTAGGGACGTGCGCGGAATCACCTGGACGCACTGCAGGAAAATAGCACCGTACAAATATCAACACCCCGGTGTCGTTATCTTCGTCATCGCTTCTAGCTGCGCTTCTCTGGTTCAACATCAATGAGGCAGCGGTGGCCCTTTGGTATCGTGATGAAATAGGAAGATTCAATCATGTCCTCGTCAGACATGCCCTCGCGTGTAGAAGCGCGCGCATTCGGAAATGCCAGGAAGAAACGAGCAAGACTCATACGAAGCTCCGTCCAGGCAAGATGCTGGCCCATACAAACTGCTCATCACAAGATATAATCAGTCAAAAGCTCTAAG
>JAPFUP010000275.1:0-26101 GCA_030780425.1 Beauveria varroae | reverse complement strand
GAAGTGGGTGGCCGACGTTAGTGGCCATAATTTTGGTACCTGCCTGCCGGTCCACTGACTCGTCGCAGATGCATGGAGAAAGGTTTACACTAAACACGATACTACAGGCTACAGCCAATTTACTTTGTAAGTTTTTACAGTACTTTCTCTCCACTATCAACCACCACCTGTCACTAGCAGCGCTGTCAGGGAGTCAGGGACAGGACAATGAAAGGCAGGACAAGCAAGCGTCAAATCGTCCGGCAACATGGTTAACAAAGAAACAAAGAAACAAAGAAACACGTTTGAATATCAAGACAACGCAAAAATCAAGGCAGGCCTGACAAGGCTTAGTTTGACAGAAGTGCTGGGCACAGGGTACGACAAGACAGGTTTCTTTAGCCAAGAAGAGGTAGTACGAGCCACGACTTGTCGCTCTTGGCGTCTAACTGTTTACGCGCGAATCAATGCTCTTGTGGTGTTGCCCTGCACCAAGCGTCGGACGACGTCTATGGCCCCGCGGATAGTGCCAGACGTGAAGCTTCATGGTATCATACTCATTGGTGAGCATTGATCCATCCTGAGGCGCTTGTCAAAACAGGTACCCGTATCTACAAAGTATGTAGTTCCACCTTCCACACATTGGCTCTGCCGTATGGACGATAATGCGTTCAATTTAATTTTCAGAATTTCCTGTTTTTGGTCATGTCTGATCTACAGCAATATATTCCTGATTCATGTCTGCAATTATGGAGACTCTTCAACGAGATCAAGTATTTAGGACCTAATCATGAAACTGAATCCTATAGAATTACCGGCGTATTCGGTGCCTCGCGGCACCGGTGGCCGCATCCCTCGCGGTATACGATAGGGCCCTGGTGGTGGGGAATAAACTGTCGCAGGCAGCCTTTTCGTGGAGGTCATCACGAAAAGGCGATTCGTTCGAATCTAGTCAAAAAAGAAGGCTACTATACGTACTCATTCACAGGACCTAGCAAAAGACAGCTCTAGGATAGAGCTGCAATGAGAAGGATATGGGGAGGTTTTGCCCTCTGTATTTTAATTACTATATAGACATAGAGGTATCGTAAGGCTCTTACGAGCTATTCGGCGTAATATACATATATCCTTAGAGGGTTACCTAAAACTTGGAGTAAAGTAGTATGTAGAATTCAGGCTTTGTACACCCTGAGAGCCTTCAGTCCCGAGACTTGTTCTCACGGCTCTTTGCAGTAATCTATCTGTAGAAGAAACCTGCTGCCAGTGCCCTGGCTAGCATGGCACCTCTTTTTAGGATTCTCTGTCGTTGTATGAAAGACAACAGGAGCCACTCTCATGCGACTGCCCGCGAGTCAATCTCATGAACAGGCCTTTAATTGCCCATTCTGTGTCCAGCCCCATTCGAGATTGAGTACCACATAGATTGACAAGGCGCCTGTAGTTCTGTCTTGAAATCTATAAATTTAAGAAGCATGCCGCCTCGTTGACAAACTTTATCTGCATCCTTAAGAACCTCAAAACCCGGTACTTCACATCTTTGTCACACTACATTCAGACAGATTTCAATCTCACAATGAAGGTCGCCTTTGCTATTACCCTGATTGCAGGGCTTCCTGTTGCTCTAGCATCAGCTATCCTCAAACCGAGAATCATCGGACCTGATGAGCCCACAAATCGCTTCAAATTTGTCGTTAGCATCCAGGAAAACACAAAGGAACATTACTGCGGAGGCATGTTACTGGACAGTACTACTGTCCTTACTGCCAGTCATTGCTTCCTTAATATTACCGACGCAGGGTTTGTGGTAGCAGGAAGAACGGTATGATCAATTCTTTTTCTTCTTTCACTTCTTTGCAGCCTCTTCTCCTACCTCCTCAGACGTCTCTCCGCTATATAGGCCAATATCTAAACTTCATAGGATCTCGAGGCGACTGGAGGAGTGACGGTGAAGAATTTCAGCGCTTCAACGACCTCTCCACAAAGCGGTCAACTACCGGGTCGCTTATACCAGCAACAGGATAGACGACATTGGAACCATCAAGCTAGCTACTCCCATCGAGAAGAGCAATGGCATTGACTATGCACGACGGCCAACATCCGACGCCGTCCTTGACAGGAGCGAGGAATTGGTTGCTGTTGGCTGGTAAGCAAACCTAGTACTACACGCAACCGCGATTGAGCGCTGGGAACTATCTATTCCCAAAAGAGAGATGGATGGCTTGTTAGTGTACATTGGGGCCAGATCAAGCGCTAACAGCAGCTCAGGGGACGCAATATTACTGTGGCACCAGACCAGGCTGCTTTCACAGTTCCTAAGCGAGCAGAAGCCCTACTCGAGCAACAACCATTCGATAAATGCCGAAATCCGGATCATGCCGGCGATGTCAGCACATTGATTTGTGCTGGCAAACCTGGAAAGACTGTCTGCAGCGGTGACAGCGGTGGTCCGCTGGTCGACTTGAAGACTGGGACAGTGGTCGGCCTCGTGTCGTTTACTGAACCCGACGAATTCAAGGTCCTCTGCACGAAAGCTGGCATCTTTACAAGAGTCGGCAGCTATCTCGACTTCATCAACGAAAATCTTGGTCAGCAAGGCTTCACCGATGGCGACAACCAGAGGATCAAGGACGAGGCAAAGAGGCCGGCTCTCCTCGAGGCTTGCAAGGCGAGGCATTTTGACAGTCTCAAAGCGTGTATGACGGTCGCCAACGACGCCTTCAATTCAAACGGAAAGCCACAAGCTACTCCGGAGGAATGGGCTGCCTACCGCCAGGAAGTAGCCATCTGCGACGCCTTCCAGGGCTTGGGGTTTGCTTGCAATGCATGCGCGGAGAAGGCAACTGTTGACTCGACGAATGAGACAGTCATCCAGTGCTCCGAAGCAGCAAAGAAGGGAGATTGAGGCGACACGACGAACCGGCGGCAGAGAGGGTCGGTCAATCATATGGGACACAGGACTTCGAGGGCGAGGTTGTAGGACGGCGCGCGTGCTCTGCAGCACTGGCCTCCTAAATAACTCAGTTTCTGATGTTTATGTTATCACTACCTAGTTCTTGCGTGTCTACTCCTGATGTCAGAGACAGAAGCCATATTCCAGAACGAAATCGAGAATAGATCCCGCCAGATCAGTCCCATAACTAGGATACTCTCCGTTAATGTCGTGCATGATGGAATCAACCAGGGCCCGAGAGATGACATTTACCTTTGACGGTGGAGGGAGCGAGCCAACGGTAGTTCGCAACAGCGCCTGGCTCGACACTTTCCACAACGCTCCAAGCTATTCAGAGGCCCTGCATATGTATGTACCCTGCATATAAACCAGGCGTGTAATATATTCTCAAGACCTCTCCTCTGGCCGCCAATATCGTCAATTGCAGTAATTTGCTGGCTGAACCGCTGGACAATTGGCCCGTTATCCGGTTCTCGGTTCCACACACATTGTTTGCGCAGCCGATGAGAAGAGCGTAATATTTCTCGCGCCCGCCTCTCGGACGGACATCTGCAAGTTCTGCCAAGGTCTGTTGATTGACCGCAGGACCACCAGGCTCAAGATAGAGACGCCCACAAGGCTTCTTAACAGTCGAGTTGACTTGGCTGTCGAGGGTGTCCGTGTCGAGTGTAAATATATAATATGAGATCAATACCCACTCATTGCTCACATGTCGTTTTCCGAGCCAACTGGCGTCTGTCTCTTTATCTTCCTTGAACTGTACCAGCTCTTCTCAAAGTCATTGATTGCCCGGTTCTTCACCCAATCAGACTCGAGCACTTCCGCAATTTTTCCTCCTCTGAAACGGTGCCTGCTCTATGCCTTGTTCGAAATCCTTGGACAGTTTCGTCGACTACCTCGGGCAGTGGATGAAAAGCATTGTTACCTTGGGTAGAATCTCCATTCTTGTCAAAGTAATTGTGGCGCACTTTCCATACCGACCACCAGCGGGTCGGTAATGAACCTAAAACATCGACATTCTGTGCAATGATCGCAGCTCGAGGGAGAGAAGAGCTCCCAAAAAGAGGCCGGATACTGAAAAGTTCCCAAATCACAAGTCCAAGGCACCAAATGTCAGCAGAGAAGGTAAATGGTGATGATGGCTCGAAATATGTTTCGGGAGGCTGGGCTGCCTTTTGTGATCGACACTCCTCGCAAGGCCGAAAAGTTGAAGCGGGTGCAAATGATTCGCCAAAGTCGGCAAGCAGCGAATCAGTATCTTCAAGAGAGGCTTTCCGGGCCGCCTTCCCGAGGTTAAGTGGGTATACGGCTTCCGCAGAGAGATTCGACGGCACGGGGGAAGAGTCCACGCGAGAGACCGTGACTGTCTGCGGACGGCCATACTTTTCATAGAACTGGTTGACAGAGAGCTCGCTAAGATTTATTGGAAGTCGAAGCATCACATTGCCGAGATGTATGTCTGATAGATGGACGCCAGGCGTTAGTTGTTGCACGTGAAGGGTGCGCGACACGCGTCCGTGTAACATACCTCCGTGGACATAGCTTCGGCCATGCATATATGCAATGGCCGACACGAGCTTGACTGCCAAAGCACGGGCTACATCTATCCTGAACATGCCAGAATTCAGAGATTTGTCAAGATTGGACCCCGCCAGATCAGTTGTGTAACTGGGATGCTCTCCGTTAGGGCCGTGGATGGTGAAGTCATCCAGCAAGCGAGGGATGGCATGAAATCCGGACAAAGAGACAGGATTAGCCGGTAAGCTAGATCTCAGGTCCGAGAGACTTTTCATATTACTGATCTCATGCATCCTCGATTTGGCCACTCCAATCTGAAGGGCGACGTACTTCTCCTGCTGCATGTCCCGCGCTACCCAAACAGTCGAGTATCCTCCATAACCGAGCTTGTCAATGATTGTATAACGCTTGTTGAGGATGTCTCCAATCAAGTCTGGATGGTAGCCGCCTTTATCATATCTGTCAAGATTCTCCACCCCGTCAATGTACATGTATACCTGACGGTAGTCCTGTGCTGGCTTTTGCACAGCCATTGTCGCGCCTGGGCTGGAACAGCATCGTATAGTTTCTGATAAAAGTCTGCCGAAAAAAGGGGTTGTCTGCGGTTGGCGAAGAAATATTGTAGCAGTTCGTGTAGGCTGCGATAGAATACGCGGTGCTTTCATCGCCCGAATTCGTGCCTAGTGAGCGCTAATGATGAAGCTTTGCTTGTCGAGGAGAGCCCCATACTAGACTCTGGTCGAGGTATCTGAAGCAGAGTCGCAAAACCGGTAACAACCTTCTATTAAAAATATGTAAGAATTCTATGCGCGATCTGCGGGTAAAACAGGCATGTTCGTGCTCCGTATCTGAAGTGAGGGACAGTTCTGGGCGCATCTCAGCTGTATAGGGGCTAGAC
This sequence comes from Beauveria varroae, assembly GCA_030780425.1. Lineage (NCBI taxonomy): Eukaryota > Fungi > Ascomycota > Sordariomycetes > Hypocreales > Cordycipitaceae > Beauveria > Beauveria varroae. The sequence goes on along the minus strand of JAPFUP010000275.1, from coordinate 20,756 downwards.
TATGACCTCGAAATTTGAATGCATTTAATGGGGCTTGGATCGATCAGATACGACGGGTGGAAGAGGGCGCTGCTAGATTGACAGAAACGCCTTCCGTATACTATTACTTTGATTTCTGTTGCTTCTTTACAAGATGTCAGATATGCCAATAAATCTTCTCTAGGTCGAATCAAGTTTCTAAAGTCTCTCTTTCATGGTTGCCATTCTTTCAGAACTCGTACTACAATGCATGTCGCTCTTTGCTTTCTCTTTCGTTCTCCCCTTCCATCACCTTTCTTTTTTCCCTCCACTTGCCCATTCGATATTTCTCCATGCCAAATATTTCAACACTTTGTACAACTCTCCTCATCTTGGTCAAGTCCATACTGCACCTCGGAGTGCTACTACACGAGGCCGTCCAAGCTCGCCTTAGTCGGCAGCCGCAATGACGCTAACCGAATCAGGCAAGCTCTGCAACCCACTGCATCCACTCACCCACTCACCCACTCACCCACTCACCCGCTGTAGTCCACATGCGATCGCCTGTAAACTTAGCCAAAACCACTGAAAGGCTGCTGAAACACGCTGCGCTCGTCGCCCCCTAAAGGGCCTGTAAATAGCTCGTCCCGCCCTGGCAATGACGCTGCATCGGCCGACGGCAGGCGACGGCGCCATCTACCAATGAGGTCGCCAGCGCGTGTCGTGTCCTTTTGGCTCCCAACTTCTTCTCGACTCCCTTTCATCTCTCGCGCAAACTACCTTCGTTGACCAGCTGCCTCCAGCCGCCAATTATTGAATCTTGCACGCTATCATCGGCTTCTGCTCGGCTTCTCTGGAATCATTTCCGGTTTTGAAATCCCATTTCCAATCCAATCAGTCGAGCGGCCAGGAGCGCAAGCTTCCACCTATTCCCACGATGACGCTCAACATCTTCCGCCTCGCTGGTGCGCTTCACCATCCCGCCCCAGCTCTACACCCCCTCCTCCATTCTAACATGATTTGTAGCCGACTTTTCGCATCTGGCCAGCATCTTCATCTTGCTGCACAAAATGGTGCAGTTAAATGTGCGTCTTCATACTTGCCCGAGCTCCCGCCGCGCACCCTCCGCTAACCACATCCAAACAGAGCTGCTCCGGCATCTCCTTCAAGTCGCAAGCTCTCTACCTCCTGGTCTACGTGACGAGATATCTCGGTTCGTCTCTCTATCTTCCTTGAGCTCCATTGACTAGCCATTGACCCCCATGTCCGTCTCATAGATCTCTTTTCCACCAACAGTCTCTACAACTTCGTCTTCAAGATTCTCTTCATTGGCTCCCAGGGCTACATCATCTACCTCATGACAAACGCCTACAAGCCCACCAACGATCCCAATGTCGACACTTTTCGCGTCCAGTACCTCCTCGGCGCTGCTGCTGTCCTCGCCGTCGTCTTTCCCGTCCGCTACACCGTCATGGAGATTCTCTGGGCCTTTTCCATCTGGCTCGAGTCCGTCGCCATCCTGCCCCAGCTCTTCATGCTCCAGCGCACCGGCGAGGCCGAGACCATCACCACTCACTATCTCTTTGCCCTTGGCAGCTACCGCGCCCTGTACATCCCCAACTGGATCTACCGCTACTTGGCCGAACCCAACCACAAGCCCGACTGGATCGCCATTGCCGCCGGCCTCATCCAGACCGTTCTCTACAGCGACTTTTTCTACGTCTACTACACAAAGGTCCTCAAGGGAAAGAAGTTCAAGCTGCCCGTCTAAGCAGACTTTACTCTCAATTGGTCTTGAGGCGGGCAGTTTTGCTGTACCAATCAACACACCCCTCGGCCCAGCCATCAGGATCATGTAAGCAGCTCACCAACTCAACACGACACTCGAGACAAACGACAAATTGAAAGTCATCGACCTTCACCCGCAACACTTGATTGCACTCTATAGACGGCGTAACGGGGACTCATTTGCTCGGACATGGTCGCTCTGGACACGCAATGATGTGCAAGAGATTGTGGCCACGCAGCACCAGGGGAAAGGATGGACAATAAAAGTAATCCAAGTTTTACGATTTAGAAGCTCAAGCTTGATAATGAATACTAAAACAATAAAAGAAAAAATTTCAAAGTCTAAGAAAGTTTTGCATGCTATGTTTTTTGCATTTCATGGCTGCGCCGTTTACAGTCACGTGAAAGTCTTGCGTCGCGCCCGTGACGCTCTGGTTCAACATGACGAAAGTCAACTTCGTTCTGCCCATCGCACATCTTTTTCTACCCACCTCCATCAGCAAAACAAGAAGGAGTGTAGCATTCGATATACCATAATGGCCAGCGACGCTCCCAACAACACTCAGCAGTCGGCCGCGCCCACCAACGGCCAGTCCGACGGTCGTCCGCAGCTCCCTCCTGCGGATTTGAAGCTGCCGCAGCGCAAGGACGTTTCTCTGCGCGAGTTTCTCAAGAAGGTGGATGACTGCGCGCCCATTGTATGTCTTTTCTCGCTCTGATTTTATTCTCCTTTTCTTTCCCTCTATATTGGTAAGACTGCTAACGCCATCGAAAAAAACAAGATTCCCGACGCCGTCACGCAATACTACATGACCAAGGCCGGCCTGCCCCCTCCTCCGCAGACGGACCCGCGCCTGGCGCGCCTCCTCGCGCTCGCCACACAGAAATTCATCGCCGACATTGCCGCCGACGCCTACCAGTACAGTCGCATTCGGGCTTCGAGCAACACAAATGCCAACAACCCCATGGGCTCGCTCGGCGCGGCCGCTGGGTTCCCGATCCCAGGACAGCAGACGGGCCAGCCGGGCAACAAGGACCAGGGCAAAGGCGCGCCGCTGGGGATTCAGCGACCCGGGTACGGGGGCGGCGGGCAGGGCGGCAGCCAGAACAGGACGGTGCTGACGATGGAGGACCTGGGCATGGCGGTGGGCGAGTACGGTGTCAATGTGAAGCGCAGCGAGTTTTATAGGTAGGCGCGTTGAGGGGGGCTAGGTTCGAAGTCGAATGCGATGGTGGGCATTTGAATGATTTGCTTTTTGGGTTGGAATCATAACGAATTGGCGTTTTGGCGTTTGAAATCGGCTGGGGCAACTACCCGCCTGAATGAATGCTGACACAGGCAACTTGCGCTTCGTCATTGCGTTCTATAGTAAATGAACCGTCTTCAACACATTAAACAGATGGCTTCTTTTGTTGGTCATTATGTATTCGTATTGATACAATGTGGTATTTGTACAGTGCGACTTTGCTTCCCTTCGCCGTTCCACCCTCTCCTTGCTCGCTTTTGCGCCGTCTTTATTTCTTGCCGTAAATATTCGGTTTTCGCGTCCTGTCTCGATCAATTAGTGCCATGTCATGAGCCCTCCTTCCTCATCCAAAATACGTACGGCGCAAACTCGCCCAGCTTGTGCCCGACCATGTCTTCCGTGATGGCAACAGGCAGATAGTTCTTGCCGTTGTGAATCTCAAAGTTGAGCCCGACAAAATTTGGCAGGATCGTAGCGGACCGGGCCTGCGTGCGCACCGGAGGCACCTTGTCGCCAGCCTTTTTAGGCCACACAATGGGCAGACTGCGGTCGCGTAGGTGTTAGATGAGTTCAAGTCGTTTTTTTTGGGGGTGTCATGGTCTTACGGCACGAGGTTGGGCCCTAAAGAAATGGTATGGTTAGTGTCGCGTACGCATAATGAGCAATTGGTTCATGGCTTATTTTTACCCTTCCATACGGAGCGCTTCAGGAGCAATCTTGTGGGCTGCATCGTGGCTGGTTTGGGACTGTACGGCGGATGAGGCCTGCAGGTTGGATGGACTTTGGCGCCGTTGCTGGTTGGGTCTGGATCACGTGATGCCGTGGCTGTTCCGCGTCGCCTGCCCGGCGTGGTTTAAAGTATGATGGTTTAAATTAATTTAAATGACCTAGCATTGTATGGGAGTGTTTGAGTGTTTTCAATTACTTGTTTGCTGCTTTTTTAGAGATCAAATCAAGAGGAGTCCGCCACCAGTCAAGGCTCCCAAATCTGAGGTAAGATCTCGAATATACCCAGTTCGCGGCAAAACGAACACGATTGTGAAAATATGACAGATGAACAAAAAAACACATTGAAAAGATCGCCAATATAGCTGAAACATGCGTAATCCATCGAAATCAACTTCAATAATATTTGCAGGGTATCATCGGAGTAATTGCATCACGTGTGGCAGGCAACAGCGCCGCGTACGGAACGGCGTAGCAGCATTTTTGTCGCGCAACATGCCGATGTTATGATTTTACCGCCATTCTCCGTAGATGAACAAGCCATTAAAGTGATTGTGCGAGAATATAGTGATAAACAGAAAACCCAAACTGTGCTCGTCGGCCCGTTGGCGTAATTGATGGCGCGGGCGGTCACGCCCCTGTTGACACGCCGCCGGCCGGCTTCTGGACCCTTTGCGGCCGCTCCACTACGTAGTCCCCCGTTCTCCCCAAAGTCCGCCTTCAAGAAGCCACATCAACCAACAAAAACCACCGCCTGTCTGGCGTCTGAATCATTTGCTCTTGCATAGGCGGCCAATCTCGCATCTTTGTAGGCTTTCAGCGCGTCATTCTTGACGTAGTGATTCTCGACATTTCCAGCGTTGATAGATTTTTTCTCGTCGATCGCTATCCACCTATTCAGCTCGACCGAGGATAACACAGCCATCAACACCAAAGTAACGGAGAGCAGGACAGCCACGAAACACACGCCCACACACCATACAACCTATATAGGCACGGACAATTCGTGAGATGCCTGACGCAAAGGCCTCCGGGGCCGACACGGGCGGTGGCGGCGCCGCGCGCGCGCGCGACCACAACCAGGGCAATCAGGGGCGGTCATACACGGTCGAGCAAAAGGCGGCGGTGCTGCGAATCCGGCGCTGTGACGCGACGGCCTTTTACGAGATCTTGGACCTCGAATCGGTGCGAGCAACGTGCACCGAGAGCGAGATCAAAAAGGCGTACCGCAAGCAGTCGCTGCTGACGCACCCGGACAAGAACGGGCACGAACACGCCGACGAGGCGTTCAAGATGGTCAGCCGTGCATTTGGCGTGCTCGGCGACAAGGAGAAACGCCAAAAGTATGACCGCTTCGGCACGGACCCGGACAGCCGCTTCGCGAGCGCGCAGGCGCAGAACCCCTTCTCAGGATTCGCGTCGAGGCAAGCATCCGGTGGTGGGCGGCCGGGGGGTCCCATGGGTGGTGGTGGTTGGGATGAGGATATCAGCCCCGAAGAGATGTTTGCAAGATTCTTTGGTGGTGGCGGTGGCTTCGGAGGCTTTGGCGGCGGCGGCGGCGGAGGTACGACTGTCTTTTCTTTCCATTTACAGATCATTTGCTAACATGGTATCCTTCAGTCTTTGATACGGGCCCTCAGTTTGTCTTCAACTTTGGCGGCGGCCCCGGCATCCGCGTGCATCAGTTTGGCGGCGCGCGGCCTCGCGGACGCCCGCGCGACACGCCGAACCAACCTGAAGAAGGAGCGCAGGGCGGCAGCCTCCAGAACCTTATTGGCATCCTGCCAATCCTACTCTTCTTCATCCTGCCGCTTCTGACGTCACTCTTTGGCGGGGACGGCGGCCCGGCGACGCCCAATATGACGTTTGATAGCCCGAGCGCGCCGTACACGCACATGCGGACGACGCCAGTACACGGCATCAAGTATTTCGTGCGGGAGCGTGATATTCGGCAGTACACGAAAGGGCAATTGGGGGAGTTGGACCGCGCGGCGGAGCAGGGCGCGCTGCACCAGATCCGGAGTGGGTGCGAGAGGGAGCAGGCGACGCAGCGGCGGATGCGCGAGGACGCGATGGGGTGGTTCTACCAGGACGAGGTCAAGATGGCGCTGGCGAATGCGCTTGAGATGCCGCACTGTAAGCGGTGGACGGCGCTGGTGGAGAAGAGCAAAAAGAGTAAATAAAGAGGGGATAATGAGGATAGAGAGGGAAAGCCGCGGGCCTGAGTGGCTTGTGGTGGAACGGAACTCTGTTTGAAAGTATATTTCGCTGTATGAAGGGATGGAATGGGCAAGTTCACGGCGTTGTTGACGGCGTTTTTGTGTTTCTTTTTTTACTTACAGAGACGTGTGTCTTGTGTGTGTTCTCTGCATAGCATTGGGTGTCGAGCCCGAACCGAGTTGGGCTCTTGAGGAAGCATATAATACTTTGTCATGGGATGCGAGAGGTGTCATATTGAAAATATATGTGAATTGGTCTTAAATACGTAATAAGAAGTCGCAGCACGTTGTTGGTTGAGGAGGGATGTGGCGTCATTGATGGCTGACGCTGTTGGCTTTTTTTCCTTTTTCTTTTTTTTCTTTGCGTTCAGCCTCATTGGACGCAGGGTGTCGGGCTCGACAAGGGGAATCTAGACCCCAGAACAGCCTTTCGAGTGGCACAACGACAGTGATAAAGAATCTCTTTTCAAAGAGAGCGGCCAGTCGCATCTCGTCGCATTCATGCGGGTACGTGGTTCGAGCGTTACGTATGTCACTCGGTGCTCGGCGCTTATAAGTAGAGGCCAGCCCCGCCTGTACATTCAGCTTACTGTACTTGCTTGCAGATGCTGGTATTTCGAGAATCGTTGCCTACCTATAGAAATGATGCTTTTGAATGATTTCTACTAGATGTTCATTATATCGAGAAGCACTCGGACATTGGCTGCTTGGAGTTTAAAGTTATTGATACTTGTCTCGGTAGGCCCACAGTCACCCACAAAACCCGCCCTCCAGCCTTGTGAACGTGGTCCTTGCCGCTGCTCGCAGATCCCATTACAACGCGTCTCAAAACCTACGTAATTAAATATTATTAGCCGCCGCCACAAAACCTTTATATCAGCTTGCGCACTTTAGAAAGCATAATCTTTCGTACTACATTCTATTTCTCTTTTGCTGCTTTGACCATCTTTGACTTGACTTCCTACAAATACTGAAACATTCCCTCGAACCGCCGCCTCTGTTGTGCGCACTGTCGTCATTGGAGGCGCAGCATCTCCCCCCCCTCGCTCTCTCGCTCTTCGACAAAGCACCCGAGATTCTATGCAGTAGAAACACACCCAAAACATTACAATCAGCAAAGACATTTTCAATCAGCACTGAGCTGACAAGAGCGGCCATGGTGTCGGTTCAAACCTCCGGCGAAGGAGCGCCCGTCGGCCAACTGACCCAGCTCCCCCCGCCATCGACACAACCGCCCACGGACGATGCCTCGAACCCGTGGGCGGCCACCGCACCGAACCAACACAGCCAACAGTACAACTCCGACGCCGCCGAGCTGCACCGCAAACCGGTCCCTCCCAGCGCGCTCCAGCCAGGATTCGGCAGCAGCACCCCGCAGCCGCCCGTTCCGCAGATCCAGCACCACGATGACACGGGCCTCACCACGGCGAGCGGCGCCAAAGAAGACGACAGCAGCGACAAGCGACCCGCCGCGCCGATGGAGCGTATACCAAGCATTCTGCGCCCCGGCGGCGGCAAGTCGCCCAGCTCAAACCCGTTTCGCAATAGAAACGGCGTCAGCGCTGCCGCGTCCCCCACCCCGACAGAGGCCATGTCCAAGATGCAGCTCTACTCAACGACCAACAACCCGTGGAACTCCGCGATCCAAGCACAGGCCACCGGGGCGACCAACATCTCGCAAGACTCTCGGGTCCAGCAGCAGCCTATGTCATCCTCCGCGTCCCAGCAGGACCCGTGGAGCAGGCACGACGCCGTAGAACTGGACGCGACGTCGTCGTCGTACATCCACCCGCCGAAACCGCTGGGAGTGCCTACGCTCGAGGGTCAGTCTATCTGGGGCGACGAAGCGCAGAATATAGTCAGGAGTCAAGCAAACCCGCAGAGTACTTTGGTGAAGCCGGCCGACGAGTTTTCGCACATTTTTGACGACCAGCACGCGTGGGACGTCTTGGGACGCACGCCAAAAGTCCAGAGGAGCGCGACAATTAAGACGACCGGAGAGGACTCGGACCAGGATGACTGGAACATCATTGAATCGGAGGCGTCGTCGATTGCGGGTGATGCGGACAGGACACCGGCGAGTGATGTGCACAAGGCCGAGACGAAGGTCCCGAGACCGCTGATACCTGGTGTGGGAGCACCGGCGGCCAGTGATATGTGCAAGGTAGAGACAGAGGTTACGAGACCGTCGATTCCAGTTGTGAGTGCATCGGCGGTTCCTCATACTGATACACCAGATACGCCGGCAGGCCCGCGCTCCTCGACCCCCTTTGTTGATGCACCGTCTATTCCTCAGGACGAGCCTAGAGCCGAAGACGAACATAAAGAACATAAAATCGAGGCCTCAAAAAATGCAGAACTTGAACGTCTCGGGCAGCAAGCTACGAAAGACACAGAGATGGAAATAAAAGATACCCCGGAGAGGCCACCATATCCCCCTACGCTACATGGATTACGAAACGAACTACAATCAGAAGAGCTTCTCATCGAGCCCATCGGCTACGAACCGCCAGTGCAAGCCCCACAACCGCATCACCCACCGCAAACTGGAGGCTTGTTACCCGAGCAGCAAGAAGAGCGGCCTCCGTTGCCGCCACGGCACACGGAGACAACGCGAAGGTTGTCTGCTTGGCGCCAACCTGTGGATGGCGAGTCCGAGACGTACCAGATCAAGAACATTCGCTGGAACGACCCCTCTTACAACAACAATTCGCGCGTTTCTCCCATCCTGGTGCAAAATCAAAATGGGCCCTGCCCGCTTGTTGCGCTTGTAAATGCGCTCAGCCTGACTACACCAGCAGACACCTTCGAAAGTACTCTTGTACAAGTTCTTTGCTCGCGAGAACGAATCAGCTTGAATCTGCTACTCGAAGCCGTATTGGACGAGCTCATGTCGCCGCGCCGGACTGCATCCGAGGACGCACTCCCTGATATGAGTGAGCTGTACGGGTTCCTGCAAAGCTTGCATACCGGCATGAATGTCAACCCACGCTTTATCCCCACGCCAGAGCTAGTTGAGGCTTACAAGAGAAGCTCTTTAACCAACCTGGACCCCAAGGACCGAGATACCCTGATGCCGGGGACGTTTGAAAATAGCCTGGAAATGAAGCTTTATGCGACTTTTTCAATTCCTCTCATCCATGGCTGGTTGCCTGCAAAGTCGGACCCCGCATATGATGCCTTTCAGCGACGAGCAGCAACGTACGAGGATGCGCAAAATCTGCTCTTTCGGGAAGAGGAGCTAGAGGCCAAGCTGGTGAATTCGCAAAGCGGCTTGTCTGGGCAAGAGCAGCAATTATACCAAGATATCATGGCCATCAAAATGTTTATGATCGAGTCGGCAACGCAGCTTACCCCTTGGGGCATCGAAGTCATTAGCGAAGCGATTCGCCCTGGAACGTTTGCCATTCTCTTCCGCAACGATCACTTTAGCACATTGTACTGCCACCCAATTACGATGAAGCTACTGACGCTCGTGACCGACGCGGGGTACAGCTCCCACGAAGAAGTGGTGTGGGAAAGCCTCGAGGACGTCAACGGCGAGCATTCTGCGCTGTACTCGGGCGACCTTCGACCCGTCGGCTCACCGAGCCACGGCAGCCCCAGCGCAGGACCGAGCCAAACTAACTACAACACTAGCAGCGACTGGACGAGCATGCAGAATAAACGTCACGGCAAGAACCGCCAGGTAGAACCAGACGACATGAGCATGTACTATATACCGCCCGGCGCGGACCACGAGCTGGAGGACCACGACCTGGCGCTCGCGCTGCAGCTGCAGGAGGAAGAGGAGCAGAACCAGCGCGAGGAACAAGAGCGTCAGCGTCATGAAGCCCATCTCTCCGAACAGGTTCTCGAGCAGCAAGGGCGTCAGCGGTCGCCACGCATGCAGCGCGCCATGCGTCGTCGCTCCAGCGCCGCGGCCAGACGACCGCCTCTGCCATCGCGCGGCAACTCTTCCAGCAATGTCAACGTCACGGTGTCTCCCAATGGTCGTCGTCGGCGCAGCGGCGACGCACCGCCGCCGCAGCCCCCGCGGCCGCAGACGCAGAATGTTCGGCCGCTAGTGCCCCCCGCCACGGCGACGGAGGGTAGGCCGGCTGTGAATAGACCAGGGCAAGCAGCGGGCGAAGAGGCTCCGCCGTCGTATGAGGCGGCGCAGCACGATAGACGCTACGTGCCGGGACAGGGACGAGGAGGAGGCGGAGGCGGTCAAGCGCCGGGTGGTGGTGGTGATGGTGTTGGTGGTAGTCAGCCGATGCAGGGAGTATCGCTGCCGGGTGCTCATGCGCCCGGACATGTGGGATATCATAGACCGCCGGGATTCCCGATGGGAGGAAGGCTAAACCAGGGTCCGGGCAGGGACAGAAGTCGCGAGTGCAGAGTCATGTAAGACGGGCGGATGTTGTGTTCATGTAACGGTATTGGAAATTTGGCAAGCCAAGACGACAGAGGTGTTTAGAGTTTTTTTTTTTGGTCTCATTTTGTTTTCTCATTTGAGCCCAGGTATGTAACGGTTTTATTTTATTTCATGGCATTGGAGTAGGTAGCTGTACCCGAGACCAACTGATCCGCACGATGAAAGCAAACGAGCGGCTGAGCAGTGCAGACAATCACGTAAAGAAAAATACCAAAAAAAAAATAGACTCAATCATCATGCAAAGCAAAACAAGTGCATGTATCTGCAAAGCAGCTTTCCGTCATTCGCTTCTCTCGGCCGATGGCGCTAATGAAGCAAGACAATTAGACCACGGGCGCGGCCCGGCCATCTGCGGCAACTCCACCAAGGAGAAGAGAGCTCCTGAGCTTCGACGACGTCGCGCCTCTCATCATGACGTTCTTCATTTTCGCAACAAACACACACACCAGAAAAACCGCAAGCGGGCCGAAAACAACTCTCCTCTGGTGAAGTATATGACTTCTTGAACGCCAAATATACAGTAATTCGATTCAGGTGTTTTCCTGGTTCCGCCGTTGTTTTCAAACCTGAACCATCAAAAATCAAAACAACTAAGCACCCCCCCCCCCCCCACCCCCAGCCCTCACCATGGCGATTGTGCAGGGTTGGTTGCCGCCGACGCGGGAAAACTACGAGACTCTCGTCTTTATCTGGCAGTTTCTATATCCCCTTGTACGTCTTTTCTTTTTTTCTGTCCCTGTTGCTCACCCCAAAGCTTTCATCTCTTCTCCCTTAGAAACCGCAACGCTGACTTGAACACCTTGCCCCCCCCCCCCAAGATGGGCTCTCTGCAATGGGTCATTAAATGGTACGGCATGGGCAAGACTTCGGTCCAGAGCTCCTTCAACATTCCCGGCCGGGTTGCCTGGATGACCATGGAGGCGCCGGGTTTCCTGACATTGCTGTACATCATGAATACTCTCCCCCAGGAGCACGGCATTGACGACCTTCCCTGGCAGAATCGCGTCCTTGGCGGTCTCTTTGTACGTATCGTCCCGCCTTTCATTATTCAAACCCTCTATGCTTATTGATGACGATACTGATACGCGAGCTTCTCACCCAGGTCATTCACTACATCAACCGCGCCATCCTCTTCCCCCTCATGCAGCCCTCCATGGCCCCCATCCACCTCATCGTCTGGGCCGCTGCCCTCAGCTTTCAGCTCTGCAACGCCGTCTGCCTCGGCTCCTGGCTCTCCGCCTATGGAGCCGTCACCTCGTCCGCATGGCTCGCTCAGTCGCCGCTGCCGCAGTTTGCCTTTGGCCTCGCCCTCTTCTACGTCGGCCTCGCCGGTAACTGGTTCCACGACGAGGAGCTGCGCGAGATCCGCCGCAAGGAGCGCCGCCGGCAGAAGCGCCTCCGCGCGGCCTCTGGTACGTCGTCATCATCAACATCATCTGTCAAGGTGGAAAAGCATTACGAAATTCCGCAGGCAGGGCTGTTCAAGTATATGCTCTACCCGCACTATCTGCTCGAATGGGTCGAGTGGCTCGGGTTCTGGGTCGCGGCGGGATGGAGCTGTGCGCCGGCGCGCGCCTTCTTCGTGAATGAGGTGCTGTCGATGCTGCCGCGCGCGGTGAATGGGAAGAAGTGGTACATGGACAAATTTGGTGAAGACAAAATCAGAAAGAAGTGGGTAGTCATTCCAGGTGTCTGGTGAGAGCGAGCGCAACATGGTGTGTTGGTTGCCTTGTTCCAGGGCGGAATGTGCGACTCACACGGTACAGCACAGTGTATAAGTATTCGGCTTGATGAGGCTGACAACAATCGTTCTTCATTTCACAACAAAAGAATTGTGAGCGCCATCGCTCTGCGTCGACCTTCCTATTAGAGGAGGTGTGCCATATCATTTTTAGCAGGAATTATCCAGACAGTACCAGAGTCTCTGTATTGTATGAGACGGCAGGATGATGGTGCCCATCATACTCTGCACTAACGCGGACCCTCACCAAATTGGTCGCTGGTATAGAGAAAAACTCTGCTTGATGCGGCATAACATTGGCCAGCGAAATGGTAGTGGCTAGTGAAGAATCCGCTTGGTGCAACCTGCATATCTTGTATGATCTCGAACCTGTAGGTGCGCATCTTGGCCTACCACTCAGCTCATGCTAGAGATGGCTGAAACGCTGCAGATGGGTCATGAAAATGAATGAAAGACTGTCAAACTTCGTCAACTTTCTGTTTCGCTTTGACCGCCTACGACGCCTAGCGAGCTCAATTAGCAGTTCTTGTTAGGTAACTCGGTGCTCTCTGATCCCAGCAACATGGCGGTGAAAACAGGCCCCGTCGCCGATGTCCCGAAAACGACATGGCGGGCACTATTCCAGGTTGCTGACGGCTTTACCCAGATTGAGGTCGCATTGCGGTGTACAGTGGCTGGTGCTCGACCCATACCGCCGAATCATGCGGTCGAGGTTGAGCCTATGAAGACACAAGAAGGTTGCTCGGCGGCTTCGCAATCTTTGTCATGTTTCTGAATTAAGGAAAAGATTCCACTTTGCTAGTTGAGGAACCTAGAGCAAGGCTGCCAGTGTAAGCATTTGTGGATAAAAAATCTGCCAGCGGCAAATGGCCTCAAATTGCCATGGCAGCGGCAGTGCACCAGATCAAGGCCACATTTTCAAAGAGAATCCCGAAGTAGACAATAGAATTATTCTATTTCGGGTTCAATAGATATTCCATCCCCTCACGTGATTCATCGTGGCTGTACGGAGTACTCATCGTGGTCCCGAAGTGCACGATAGTCCGACTCCGTTCTACTGAGTAATGACACAACAAAAGGACTACGACTTGCCAATCCTGAGGGTAGTTCTAATGGAGACCGACAGATCCAAGGCAACTCAAGGTCGTAGCCACCTACTTTGGTTAGTGTTGAGCGGCAGGGCGACTCTCCAGCGGATGCAGCAGTAGCGAATGGTGCCTCGCTGGTAGTGCTGATGGGGGGCATGAAGGCGACGATCTTTTGGCCAAAGCAGGCAAGGATGCAACTAGTGCGAGCTTGAGGTTGGATCTGCAGAGCATGAACATTGATAAGGTGCTTGAATTAGCAGAGTAAGAAGACGAATGGTACAGCCAAGACATTTTAGGCATGGTTCCCCGCCATGTCGAAATGCTAGAGCTGCAGAGCTGGCTCGCTGACGCCATTTTCTGGTCGTCTTGCCTGACGGTGATGGTGAACTTGGTGAGCTAGACACGTCTTGTGTGTCTTGTCAACAGCTGGTTGGTTTCGACGTGGATTCATCTCATGTAGCCAAGCCTTTCGTGACATGGTGGCGCGAGAAACGCAAGGTACGTGTCGTTTGCGTACTAATATACGGCTCTCGCGTTGACGAGGACAATGGCGTGCAAGCCACGGCCGTGTCGATTTGCGTGCTAGGGACTAGCGTGGCGAAGAAGGACCGGGCGCAGATTGTGGTGGACGGAGGGAATCATCTGAATCGTCCCGAGGGGGCCAAATGCGACAATGAGCAACAGTAATTTGATAATGGGCATATCAGAAGGTAGCAAACGACGAGTCGCATCACTGCCAAGACGAGGAAACCGCCCGTCAGCGCAGACCAGGCAAGTCAAGCCTAGTTTGGTGGTGATGCAGCAAGGCCAGTCAGCCACATCAGGTAGCGTGGCATGATTGGTTGGCGAGTCCCGAAATGCATGGTACAAGGGTCGACAGCCGTTCCTTTCCAGGAAAATACGGTGCAGATGAATACTCAGCTCGCCTGGCCACGGCAAGGTTCCGAGGGAGCGCCAAGAATAGGATCAAAGTGCATCTAAGAGGCAGCTTTGTCGCGATGTAGGTCTGGCCGAGCGAGGTGAGATGGAGAGGAATGGCAACAAGACACCGGTAGCAAACGGAGAGGCAAATTTGCCAGCTGCGAGCTGTGGGCAGTCAACTGCCGAGCCATGAGTTAGTTAGCCGGGCGGTTGCCGGTGGTGTCTCAGTATGCCAGCACTGTGCGAGAAGAGTTAGACGGGTCAAGAGTCGTTGAAAGGCGTAATAGAAGTCTTGTTGTTTTTATGTTTGAGAAATTAAAATGAGATAAATTCCAGGGCTAATGACCGAGCGTAGCAACATCCAGAGCGTGCCTCATAGTACAGTTGCGTGAGCAACACCTTCATAAGAGGGAAGCATGTGGATGAGGCGTACAGTGTCGCACAGTGTGTTATAAGCTAATCGTGGCTAGGGCCATGACGAGGGGTCTTGGTGTGGCTGCTGCGGTGGAATGTATGTACCAAGTATATCCGGACTCGACACCGCCAAAGAGCCAACAACTACTTGGCCACTGAAAGACGAGATCGAGACTAACAAGCGGTAATAGAAGCGCAGTATGATTCTTGACCGTCTCGCCTAAAATAATCGCCGCAGACTGTATGCTGCGGTTTCCCCGTCTACTTGTCCCTCGACGTAGGTCAGCGTCCATGGCGGCTCTCGCACGTTGGCCGCCCACCCTTGAATGGCGCTCCTTCCCCAAACCGGCCGCGACCCAAAACTCTTTTTTCGACAAGATTGCCAGAGTACCTCCGTACCTCGCTCGCTCACTACTCTCTTCTAGGTACTTCTTGGTCTCCTTGTAACCGTCCACTTACTTTTGCCAACTCGCATCTCCTCTTTTGCATCGCCAATTCTCGATTCGCTTTCTTCATCGCCTTGCCATCGCCTCGCCATCGCCTTGCCAGCGCTCTCTCACTACATCCGTATCTTCCTCGCTATCTACCTAGATCATAGCGCACGAGACACCCCTGCCTCCGTCGCCCAGCTTCATCGCCACTCTCGCTTTCGCCGCCTGCTGCGCGCTGCCCAAAACACCACACCGTGCCGCCACCGCACAATCATCAGGACATCAACAACAAGCCAGTTTAGTGCGCGCTCTTCGTCGGCTTTCACCTCGGTGCGGGCGGAGCGAGCCGCCTTCGCTGTCACAGTCAAAGTCGCAAGAGTCCTCGTCAATCTCAACCGTCAATGATTCGTAGTCTCGCTTAACGCTGGCCGCCAGACTATTAATCATGTTGTGGCCCCTTCCTTCCAGATCAACCGCTTCTTCCCTGCAACCGCGCAGCATGATCCCCAAAATCACAAATCTTTACGCCATCTGCGGTCTATGTACTCTCGGCGGTCTGTTGCAGGGTTTCGGCGTCTCATCCCTGTCGGCAATTCTAGCAACATGGCAGGCAAGTCGATGTCAAACATTCTAATGTTGATTCTTGATGGCTAACAAGAGATACAGTACAAAGACTACTTTGACAACCCAGAATCAGTTACACAAGGTGGCATCATGGCTTCGTTGGCTGGTGGTTGCTTAGTTGGTGCCCTCTTTTCCTCTTATATAGGCGATCATCTAGGCCGTCGAGACTCCATGATGGTTGCCTGCGTCATCTTTATTGCAGGTTCCATCGTCATGTGCGCTGTCCAAGACAAGACCATGCTCATCGTTGCTCGAGTTGTCAATGGCTCTGGCGTCGGCCTGCTCACCAGTCAAGGGTAAGACTCAATTCTTCATCGCACCGAGACCAATGCTGACTTGTTCAGGCCTATCTACATCGCGGAAATGAGTCCGGCCAATATGAGAGGCCGGCTCATTGCCATGCAACAGTGGATGATTACCTGGGGCGTATGTACATTGCGTGCACTTCATTCTTCGGCGGTCTCTCTAACACTCCATTCAGATTCTCATCATGTACTACGTCTCGTACGGAGCCTCTCGCATTGATTCAACTGCCGCTTTCCGACTACCCTGGGGTCTGCAGATTATTCCTGCCTTAATTCTGCTTTGCTGTCTGCCCATGATGCCAAGATCCCCACGCTGGCTCGCCACAAAGGGCCGTTGGGACGAGGCCCTCGAAGTTTTGGCCATGGTTCGCGCCAAAGGTAATCAAAGTGACGCAAACACTCTTGCCGAGTTGCAAGATATAAAAGATAGAGTCGAGTAAGGATCAAGACCACTTTTACACACCACCACTTACTGACACTCGCTACAGGCAAGAAAAAGGTTACAAGTCTACCTCGTGGAGCGAGTTGTTCAACCGTCGCAACATCATCCGCCTCCATGTTGCCGTCTTCACCCACATCTGGTCGCAGTATAGTGGTGTCAATGCCCTCATGTACTACATTGTCTACATTTTTCAGATGGCCGGGCTCTCGGGCACCACGAATCTTACCATCTCCAGCATTCAATATGTCATCAACGTTGTCATGACCGTACCGACGCTGCTGTTTTCCGACAAGTTTCCCCGTCGCAAAGTCATGATGACTGGCAGTTTTCTAATGGCTATCTTGCATTTCACCATGGCTGCCGTCATGGCCACCAACGGCCATCCCGTTCCCGGCGGGCTCGAGGGCACGCCCACTGTCACCTGGACACTATACGCGGGACGCGCAAGCCAGGCCATCATCGCCTGCAGTTACATTTTTACCGCTACATATGCATTGACCTGGGGTCCGATGGGTTGGATCTACCCCTCCGAAATCATCCCGCTCTATATACGATCCAAGGCCGTCTCACTTGCGACTCTATTCAACTGGGGCTGCAATTTCAGTTTGACTTTCTTCACCCCAACGGCGTTTCGCAATATTCAGTGGCGTTTTTATATCATATTCGGGTCATTTTGTGTCGGCGCCTTTGTTCACGTCTTTTTCTTTTTTCAAGAGACGCAAGGCCGCTCTTTGGAGGAAATGGATGACATTTTTGACAACAACACCTTTGCCTTTGGTAAAATAAAAAACGACGGTCACGAGTTTCGAAAGCGCGTACGAAAAGCGGGAGAAAGGCTCGAATACTCTCCACCTACGTCAGAAGTGGCCGAGCTGGGGCTTTCTGACAGGAACTAGACAACTATGATACCACAGGGCGCGCGCCCGCTGCAGATTTATGAGTTCATCTTGGTTCGAATAATCATTACACTGGCGTTTTTGCATTAGATTTACATGTCAAGGAGGCTTGTACCGGAACTGGTTGCAATATTAGGGTTACGGGTTATCCAGCACCCGCATAATTGACTCTACTCGGCCAAATCATTGCTCTATGTTTTCACGTGAAAGAATTATTTCAGTCAGTCGTACAGAGCTCCCGGAACAGTGTAGTCTGTCGAGGTGCGGGCTACCTTTTCCAACTCGATTTATTCGATAGTCTCTGCGGATCCTGCGGCAACGTGACCCCGGTAAGTTGTCGTTTCTTCCTGTTCGTCTCGGTGGTTTAAGTTTGGTAGATCCGAGATGGTTGCCTTGTTACGGGAAGCCCGAATTGGGACTGCGCAGAGCACGCATTCTTCAGACCAGGTAGGTCGGTCATCTTCTTACTCTTTTTAGAATGAAAGAAACAGTCGATACTCCAGGAGTATGGTCTTTCATCGTCGACAAAACTCGTTTTATACACCACAGATGTCCGGACATCAGGCCCAAATCGGAAGCGCACCAGATTAGATCTCAACCAACAGGGGCAGACTCTGAATAATTAATAATTTCACTTTCCTTTTAAATCATCTTGTGATCAAGCAGCAAATCCAAAAATAGCCAACAAAAGCTCTGATAAGCCAGTAAGCGCTGTCTGCTTCCCCGGCATCGTAAAAGTCACAAAACATCTTCTCAGTTGACAAGGTCTGTCTGCTTCCCTAAATCGTACAAGTCAAAAGAACGGTGGACACATCAATGCGGTATTTCCCTTGGTGAAATCTTCTTTTTTGATTCTCAATAGGCATCCCAGACTGGTTCCGCCAGCGCCTCAAAATCTTTCCATCCCTTTTTTTGGATAATTGCTTCATTTGTTTCTCCTTCATTCCTGAACCAGAACCCAAAAAAATAAAGAAAAAGACCGACACCCCTAAGAAGAAAATAACGACCTACGAGGTCAAAAGTGAAAAAAAGAAGAAAAAAGCACATCCCAGCATTTTCCGTTTTCACACGGCCCAAAAACAAAAACAACACACAAGATTAAACAAAAAAAAGAGTCGATACAAGCAGGGTATAACAAAGCAGCGCGTGGTAGCCGCTTATGCTTCGAGGGTCTTGTTCTTCTTCTTCTGTTCAACCTTGAGCAGCAGTGCGCGGTTAATGTGCGGCAGCACACCACCGTAGGCAATCGTGGCGCGGATCAGGGTGTCGAGCTCTTCATCACCACGAATGGCGAGCTGAAGATGTCTAGGGGTGATGCGCTTGACCTTGAGGTCCTTGGCGGCGTTCTGCAGCAAGTGGTTAGCGAGGAATCCAACGAGAGTGTGCCGGAAATTGAGAAACGTACGCCAGCCAGCTCGAGAACTTCAGCGGTGAGATACTCAAGAACAGCGGTAACATAGACGGCAGCCTTGGCTCCGACACGCATCTTGCTCTGGGTGTTTTGCTTCAAGAATCGCTTGACACGACCGCAGGGGAACTGTGCATTGAACGGTTAGCATTGTCATTTTGAGAAAGTGACCTGAAAAGTTTGCGCAAGCTTCGCCAAAGGCTCGCGATGCAATCGCACGAGCCCCACTCGCCCAAAGACTCCCGCCACTGCCTAAATCGAAGTCATCGACCGCAGGCGCGGCAAACGTCGCGCATCGAATTCATCGCCGCGGAAAGCTCAAATCGCGTTCTGCAAAGAGGAGAGTGTGTATTTTCCGACGTAGAAGAGCTCGGTGACGCGTCTCGGATCGATGGGCTGGCGACAGTCGCGGGTGTGGCGGGCCTTTCGAGGGGTTGACACAAGCGGTGGCGTGCGCGACTGTTGGCAACGGGCGCCATAGAGGAACGAGAAGGAATCGATGCAAATTCTCCCATTCGTAATGCAGTTCCGGGAGTCAATAGGCTTACCTGAAGGCCTGCACGCGCAGAGTGGCTCTGCTGCTTCTTCTGGCCGTCGGCGGCGCTGGTCTTGCCGCCAGAGCTCTTTCCGCCAGAGGACTTTCCCTTGCCGCCGGGCATTTTGACGATAATTTCGAAAGGAGGAAAAATTTGGGTAAAATTCGTAAAGTCGAGCGATGATGCGACAAAAGGATGCGCAACCGATTTGTCAATAATAGTCTGAGTGCCAATGGTTTGGTAATGCGATGGAGGGGGGGGTCTGTTGATGAAGGAGTAGCGTTGGTGCAGGACGTGGTGGCGGGCGGTGTTTACGGCAGAAATTTAGCTCGGTGCAAGCTGGCGTAGCTGATTCTCAATGTTGTTGTTTGGAGCGCTGGAAGAGGGGAGGCGGCGCTGCTGCTACAGCTGCAAGGCCCAGCAGGCTTGCTTGTTTGGAGCATCATTGGTTTGGCCAATCAGGATACGTCACTGCTATCGAGTAATGCGCCACGAGTGGCTAGTGCCTTTCTGCGCCAACTGTTTGCGGAAGCCGAAGATTCGCCGCGACGAGGCGCCCAGCCCAGGCAGAGAGGCGCCCACTGGGATAGTAGGCAGCAGCGGTCGCTTTCTGAGATATTACCTCGTTTTCTTTTGTTCGAAAAGGGAGGGAACAAGTGTTGTCGAGCGTCGGTGAATTCGTCTTCTTCACTGCGGGCGGTGGTGGCCGTGGCGACTCTGGCGTATGCTGTGTTGGCTTGGTACTGCTGCTGGAGACTTGCTGTTGGGGGGGCGCCCAGTACGGCAGCCCATAGCCGAAATTCATCAGCCAGCCATATCGTATCGCAACTCACGAGGCAATGTCTTCGTCACAAGGTGCGGCATTATTGATGCCGTCGTTGCTGCCTTGTTGTGCCTTCGACGGCGGCAAAGGTCGACATATCAAACATGAATGTGGTGCTGCTTGAGCACCGCAATGGAGGCACAGCATGTGTATTTGCCCCGCTATTGCAGCCACCTGCTGTGGCTTGTGCGGCGTGCAGCCACATCTGCCGTTGGCCTAACGAGAAGTTCGCAAATGTAAACACTGCATGCTCTCCACTCCCGAGACACGCAAAGTCTGCAACTGGCATCTGGCTGGCATGTTTCGCGCGATACGAGATGCTGTTGACCTGCGGGTTCGGTTCACTCTCTGTTGAATGGCGCGATTTGCCGACTGGCAAGCAGATCGTGGGTGGATTTGTCTTCGCGGCTTACGGCGACGTTGCAGCATCGGTAGCACGACATCGATGTAGCCGAGTTTACGGCATGACACTTGTCGTGGCACGACTTTTCTTTCGCGAGCTTAGCCTAAAGTGACAGCCACACGTTATTTAGTGATTATGTACATGGGTATGGCGGTCGTTGGTTCTCTGCCAGTTGCACAGCGCTGCACGCGAAGTATCTCGATGGTCTGCCGCCCAACCGTCTACCCTGCAGGCATACGCGCCTTGCGAGATCAACTCTCACTACAACTCTCCCCTGTAAAAATTCTTCCACTTTTGCAGCTGTTAGCAGCTGTTAGTGGCGGCGTTTTTACAGGCCCACTGACCTGCGGTTTTGATGGCTATGCG
>JAPFUP010000274.1:0-56246 GCA_030780425.1 Beauveria varroae | reverse complement strand
TTTTTACAGGGGAGAGTTGTCGGCATCTACACTGCGGAGGGAAAGAAATGGTTCCAGGGTATGTAGCAAGTCCTACTGTGGTAGGGATTCAGATATATCGAGAAAGTAAGAAGACGACTCCTAAAAGGATGAAGGGGCAAGGTCAAAATGCTTCATAGCTCATCAATAGCCCCTTATAGGGATGCTATCGACTGTAGATAGCCTCTGATGACCCTATTGGGCTGCTTCTGCTATATAAAACGGGAGTGCCGCTCGTGCGGCTTGCGAAGGGCGCCATGATTCTCTTTTGTGTTGCAATTTGTGAGCAGCGGGAAGAAATCGCTGTTTAATAGACACGAAAATCACAGAAGCGAGCGAATGGCAAATCTAGATTATGACGTGTTCAATCTAGAAGATTCGCTATCGAGATTTTTGTTGCGTGATGGCGTCCACCTCGCTCATCGTCTTGTCGTCAAGAACAGATGGCCACTATATTGGCATCATTTCACCCTTGCCATCATAATCAGGCAGTTATACCTACGTAAACTTTTATGTAGGTGCGGTGGCGTTGAAGGTAGTATTCTCTGCTCGGGTTTCCGCAACACAATGTCCGGGTACAGTGCCAGTTGCTGCACCCATACGGTACGGCGACTGATTATTAGCTCGACGCTTCAGCGCGCCACGCTGGATACCGACATATCCACCCCCGCACGATTCGATTCGCTCTGATTGCTTGCGAGTCTTGATAGCTGCCTGCGACTAACTAGGGGCGACGAGAATAAGTTGGTGTCGGGTTTGTCATCAAGCGCGACGCATACGTATGTTTCGTCTCGCAATTTGGCGAGATGAGTCATCACACGGCTGCCTGCCAGAGCTGAAGAGAAAAAAGCAAAGCACAAAAGTGAATTCCGTCGATTCCTGGAAATGCGACGTGCGTGTCCCGGAGACAAGAGTCATGGGCTGTTGTGGGATAAATAACTGGTGCTTCAGGTGGCACGCATCACTGTCTCTGCCTGCTGCAATCGGCCTGATTTGGCCTGGTTTGCGGGCCGGTTGGGGCGAGACTAGGGTTCAGATTGGTGGCGGACGAAACAGCGTCTTGCAACCAGCCGGCCTTTGCCTCCAGCCTCCAGGCCTCAGTGGCCTCCAGCCTTTTGGGACGGGACCTTTTGCAAGTTAGAGTGGAATTCGACGATTGCACTGTGTACTTACGAATACGGTCACTGGCTGCCGGCCACAGGCTGCCACTTACTGACGCCCACTGGCCACTCACCGACGCCCACTGACCACCTGTAAACGTACTGTAACACCCAAAATTCAGCCCAAAAAAGGCACCGAAAGCGCCCTTCACTTTATCACCACCACCCACCAAGACCTGGCCCGCCCACTGTAGGTCATTCGTTCTCCTCTTTTCCGCCTCCGCCTTTCCCCCAAGTCGTATCTCTCCCCTCTCCATCATCCTCTCTCGCCATCACCGCTTGTTTCTTCATCCATCCATTTCATCTTCAACAGCATCAAGGAACCGCCTGGGGCTGCTACATAGACTCTTTCACGCCTTTGACAATCCTCACCCATCTTTTCCCGTCCTACGGTAGACTGTGGCGTGCGAGTTTCACTACGTCAGTCGCTGACGCACGCCACGTACCTATATTTCCTGCATTCGTCTTAGTTGTAAGTCGGCCCGCCACACTGCAGCCTCTACTACTACAACCATCTCACCTCGCTCGCCTGCACCGCCATTTCTGATATCCCGTATCAACATACTCACAAGCTCATCAAAATAGTCAATCAGCAAACATGTCGGCTGCTCCTACTGCTCCCGATGCCATGGTCACCGTCAAGGTGACCTATGACGGTACCACACGCCGTGTCAAGATGCCTCTCCGTGAGATGGTCCCCAGAGTTCTCGAGGAGCATGTACGTTTTCCCCTATCAACCTGTCTTCTGCCTTGGCCTTTCAACTCTTTGATCTTTCATCAAACATCATTTCTGCCCAGCAGATGGCCTCGTACTAACTCGCTTAGATCCGAACTTTCCTACACATTCCCGCCGACCGCAAGTCCATGATTGAGAGATACTCCGACTCGGCTGCTTCATTTGTTCTCCTTGAGTCGTCAAATATGCCAGTCTATAAGCAACTCTACCGCGCTGCCAAAGCCAAGTCGAAGCTCAAGCTCCGCGTCACGTTAATTCAAGACCCTCCCAAGCCTGCTCCCAAGCCCGTTTCCATCGAGCACATCACGGAGCCAGCCATTACCACCCAGACAGAGTCCCAGCAGTCTCCTTCGCAATCTCGCATCAGTTTGCCTCTGCGCAGCTCCGGTCCCAGCATGACCAAGAGGTACGACCCTATGCTGCTTGCCAAGGCTGCCAGCATGGTCGCTGAGCGTGAGGAGCTCCGCAAAGACTTCGAGAGCCGTCTCAGCTGCCTTATGAGTCGCCAGTCTCTCAATCCCACGCCTCAGGATACCTCAATTGCGCCTCAAGATACCTCAGTCGCGCCTCAGGATCAGTCCACAACCGCCGTCTATGCAGTTTGCTGCAATATCTGCAACAAAAGTATCCCCGATGCACACTACCATTGCTCCACCTGCGACGATGGAGACTTCGACCTCTGCCAGTCCTGCATTGACCAGGGTCTTGCTTGCAAGAGCGATAATCACTGGCTGATCAAGCGCTCCATTGTTGACGGCAGTATCGTCAAGAGCAGCACCGAGAAGATCTCCCCCAAGCCAAAGCTCAAGGCCACCAAGGAGGAGCCCAAGATTGAGCCTATGTCATACCTCAGTGGCCCTCTTCCCATTCCATCGGGCGAGCTCACACAGCCGGCCGTCATGACTACGTATAACTGGGCGCCTTTTGGACTTGTGCGCACCTGTAACACTTGTCTCCATGGTATGAGTATTCTTCTTATCCATACTACCTGCATCGTAAAACTAATGAGTTGCAGAACTTCCCGAGGCTCAGTTTCTTCACTGCCAGAAGTGCGATGATTTTGACCTCTGTCAGTCCTGCTTCTCGGCCAACTCTCATGGCCATCACCCCATGCATGGCTTCGCTCCTGCTGTTCCGGGCACTCTGATGCCTGACCACATCAGCATCAAGATGGCTCCCGGCAGGAATCGTATGCACATGGCCATCTGCGACGGCTGCGATAAGAACATCTCTGGCGTTCGCCACAAGTGCCTTGACTGCCCCGACTGGGACTACTGCACTGAGTGCGTTGAGAGCGCCAGCTTTATTCACCCCAACCACCGCTTCGCCCCTCTGTATGAGCCTCTCGATCCGGCCTACTCAGTCTCTACCGTCGAGTCTATGCACATGGGCATTTGCTGTGATGGTCCCCTTTGCAGGTCCTCCGGAGGTTGGCCCGCCTACATCAAGGGCACGCGCTACAAGTGCGCCATCTGCCCTGACCTAGACTTCTGTGCCAACTGCGAGGCTAGCCCCTCCAATGACCACAATAAGACGCACCCTCTCATCAAATTCAAGACTCCCGTTCGCCACGTAAGTGTCACTACTACAGGGGAGCATCAGGATGGACGTCAACTTCATACCATGGGCGATCGATTCGAAGCCCTTTCCCGGGCTTCCTCGAGCACCAATTCTGTCAACGCCGTGCAGACCGTTGTCGATGTGAAGCCCGAGGAGCCAGAGGAGCCTATCATCAAGTCCGAGACGAAGGAGGAAGAACCTCTGGTTCAGCTCATCGATATTTCTCAGACCAAGGAGAGAATGCAGGAGACTCCCAAGGAGGAAGAGCTCAAGGCTCGATTCATTCGTGAGAGCGTGTCCGATGGTACCATCTATGGCTTAAACCACGTCTTCGAACAGACCTGGACGCTTCGCAACGATGGAAACGTCCCTTGGCCTGCTGGCTGCGTCGTCAAGTTCTCTGGTGGTGACTACATGGGCCACGTTGACTCTACCCATCCCGCCGGCATCTCTGACCTCGTTTCCGCCTCTCAGTCTACTATATGCTACTCGCAGCTTGCTCCCGGGCAAGAATACCAGTTCACTGTGCTCCTGCGCACTCCTACTCGCCCTGGCACCTTTATCTCGTACTGGCGTATTTGCACCAAGGATGGGGTCCGATTTGGCGACCGCTTGTGGTGTGAGGTGCAGGCTCGCTCTGTCAAGGCCGCTCCCCCCGCCCCTCTCCTCACAGAGCAAGAGCAGGAGCAGGAGAAGACTGACGAGTCCCTAGCCAGCAGCACCATGATCTTCCCCAAGCTTGAGAAGGAGTCTCCCAATACTAGTGTGCATGAGGATATCAACTACACCCCGGCTTCTCCTATTGCCTCGTCACCTCCTAGCACTGTTGCGGACCCGGCTCCGGCTTCCTATCTTGAGTGGGACGGCTCCGATGACGGTTTCATGACAGATGAGGAATACGACATCCTTGACGCGTCGGATGAGGAGTATCTTGAGCAGCAGCACAAAAAGATGATGAAAGAGTAGGTCGTTGCAGACGAAGACGGAACTGTAATGGTGTTTAGGGAAGTTCGAGATTTTTTTTGTAATTTTGTCTCGTGGACGGTATTCAGCGCCACTGTACTCTTCTTGGCTTGGTGAATTTCTTTTGTTTGTTTCTTCACAATGTTTGTGTACTTCAAGATCCTGATGCATGCGGCCGCCTGAGTTGAGCTGATGAGCTGCGGGATGCCATTCTTTTGCTGTTTATCTTAGGACTAGGAAAGAGATTGACCACGTGATGTGGAGTTTCTCTTGTACGAGTGATGTGATGTGTCAATAAGCAGAAAACAGCGTAGTGTAAGCCTCGATGTGACTGCTTTGGCAAAGTTCTGTTATGTATTTGCTAGTGAAAAGCATATGATGCAGATTCTTTTGCCTTTTATTGGTGCGTAGCTGACTGTATATATCGGCTGTTGCGTACTCATGTTTTAGTTGCATGTATTACTCCTGCGTCAGCTGATTATTTATACTCTTGTAACGCGCGGCAAAAAAGACATCACCGGTCTACTAGGAGGCCATTGGGGTCCCTTGAAAGTGATACTGATAACTACCTCTAAAATTATAGTGACAAACATAAAAACATGATACACAGTACTAGACTCAGAAAATGACCTCAGAAGAATAA
This sequence comes from Beauveria varroae, assembly GCA_030780425.1. Taxonomy (NCBI): domain Eukaryota; kingdom Fungi; phylum Ascomycota; class Sordariomycetes; order Hypocreales; family Cordycipitaceae; genus Beauveria; species Beauveria varroae. The sequence continues at coordinate 51,166 of JAPFUP010000274.1, read as the reverse complement.
TTAGTCTTTAATCTGTCCTGGCTGAGTAGATGTTGATTGGATCTTTGGATCAGTAATACAATACCTCACGTTGTGGTAGTCGTGGACCTGCGATGTAATTCTTGCCCGCGTACTTGATGCCTGAGGCTACATTGCGGGAGTGGGGTGTGTCCCGATAGCGCGGCAAACTATTGGCTGCAGCGTCACTGGCCGAAGCTTGGCCGTCAGTTGCTGTTGACCAGCTGCCAGTTGGACTTTTGGCGCTCCCCGTGTTGTGGCTTTTTTTTTTCTCACCACCCAAGCTTTGCCGTGAACGGCTCCGTGTGCATCCCGCCTCCCACAACACGAAATAGACCAAACGCAGTCATCTCCCAATTCTTGTGCGCCCGTGTTTCCTTCATCCACAAGAGCGCAGGCACTTCCTCATGCATCGAATTCTGTAGCGCAATATTCTTCTGCTGCCTCCACGGGTTCTGACTACTTTTATTTGCTGCCCGTGGCAACCCGGGCGACAACCCCTTGGGACCGTCGCAAGTTTTTTTGTTGGTAACGACGCGACGATCAACATCGCACCTGTGCAACGCGGACATTCATTTTCACCTGTTGTCTGCTTGCCTCACCTGCATCGCATCGTTTGTCTTTCACAATTTGATAAACCAGATCGCAGTCGACGCGTGCGCTCAACCTCAACTACTACATCATGGTCACCTTTGCCTTGCCCAGCAGCGATGGCGACTCCGCCCCAGCCACCAACGGCACGCCGCGGGCGCGTCCTCCTCTGCCCTTTGCGAAGCGCTCATATGGTGCTTCGCCCTTTGCCAAGGGGCCATCCAAGCTCCTCGGCACTCCTCAGTCAGCGCCGTCGCGCCGATTCTTCTCCAACCGAGGCGAGACGCCATCTACCTCGCTCAACAAAAGCTCCATCTCGACAGCTCGAAATATTTTTCAGGCCTCGGCCATCGCGCAAAGCCCACCCGCCGGCCTTTTCTCGCCGAATCTGCCGCAGAGTACGATGAAAAAGGTTTTTGCCCCGGGCGCGACCCCCGAGCCGTCGCGAGTTTATAGAGAATCTACAGCCAGTGCTGCGCCGCGTGGAATGGCTGCCAAGTCGTCAGATAAGGATCTTTTCGCTATGCGCATTTCGTCGCCACCACGCGAGCTTACTGGCGAGGCCCTCGCTCAAAAGGTTCCCAAGGATTGGAACTCGAAGGGATCCATCTACAGCGATCAATTCCTGAGCCATCTTTGCCCACCTGATCTAGATGAAGAGCAGCGCAGACAGTTTTTCTGCATTCTTGATCTTCGTCGTCTGAAATATGCCGCGAACGAGATTTTTGCGCGAAAGGACTGGAAGCTCAATGTCATCAACTTTGCCAAGGAATTCGAGAAGAGTCGAAGCATCATCCTGCTTCGCTACGGTCTTTACGAGTTCCAAAATGTCAAACCTTCGAAGGAGGTCCTAAAGAGATGGCGCCGCGAGCACGGCCTTCCTGAGCCGCAAGAGGAGGAAGCGGAAGCCCCAGTTGCGACTCCTTCTAAATCTTCTTCGTCCAAGAAGCGCAAGGCCGACGATGACCTGACTAAGGACACGGCAAGCAGCGATGCCAAGCTCTTGGGCAAACGCCAAGCTACCGAGGTAGTTCATGAAGTGGCAGCCCCCGTAGCTACGCCTCAGCCCTCAGGCAAGAACAAGCGCAAGGCCTCGACCGATGAAGAGGAACAACCCTCCAAGCGATCCACGCCCTCTGCGACTAAGGCTCTTTTCGAGAAGATTACCAATAACTCTGCCGAGGCTTCCACCCCCAAACCGAACCCGTTTACTCACAAGCCTACCGCTGGTGGTTTGGCTCGCTCCGTCTTCACAAACATAAAGGCTGGCGCGGGACAAGCCCCTGTCGGCACTGCCCCTGCTGCAAGCAACAACATTTTCGGCCACCTGTCTGATGCCAGCTCCGCCCAGAATAGCGGAGTCGACGCTGATAGTGAGAGCGATGCTGATTCGGAAGAAGACGAAAGCGCCGGTGCGGAACAGAGCGAGGAGCCCAGTGCCGAAGCCAGCGTAGTCGAGGAAGCGACAGCTTCTACAGCTGCTGGCGACTCCACGCGCGAGAGTACCCCAGCCCGCAGCCTCTTCGATCGCGTAACCAAGGGCACCGATGGTGAGCCTGTTCGTGCTGCTGAACCTGAGAAGTCTGTTACCGAGTCTCCTGCGCCTGCCGATAAGACTTGGAACCCCAGCACCACGCCTATGAAGTTTGCTCCACCAGGCTCGCAGGCCAATAATCCCTTTGGCGGCTCACAGAACGCCAGCGCGTCTGGCCTCTTCGGCGCAAAGACCGCAGCCCCAGCTACCTCAAACCTTTTTGGTGCTCCCAAATTTGCAGACACTAGCGACAAGACTGCCGCTCCTGCTTTTAGCGCTAGCAGTATCTTTGCCCCCAAGAGCACCGCTCCATCCAACATCTTTGGTGCCAAGCCAGCCACTACTGATAAGCCTGCTACTCCTGCTGCTGACTCTAGCAAAGATGGAAGCGAGTCTGACAAGGAGAATGACTCCCAACCTTCCAAGAAGCCCGCGTTTGACTTCAAGCCCTCTGGTATGACCTCGTCTACGGGACTCTTCGGTGCGAAGCCTGCTGCCTCGTCTTCCGAAACGGCTACCGAACCAGCCAAGTCCGCTGCGAACATGTTTTCTGCGGCTGCTGCTAAACCAGCGGCCGCGAACCTGTTCGGCAGCGCGGATAAAGCCAAAGAGCCCACCCCCGTGACGCAGTCGTCGACGCTCTTTGGCGCTATGCCTTTTGAAACAGCCAAAGCTGCTTCCACTGAGGCTTCCGCACCGACCTCTGGCGCACCACTGTTTGGTGCTCCCACGCAGTCAAACCTCTTTGGCGCTTCTGCTGCTCCTTCTCAGCCGCTGTTCGGCGCTACTGCGCCTAAGACTGATGCACCTGTCACTGCTCCACCTCAGCCACTGTTCGGCGCTACTGCGCCTAAGACTGATGCACCTGTCACTGCTCCCGCCGCTGCCGCACCCATCTTCAGTTTTGGCGGGAATTCGAACTCGTCGGGCACGCAGTCCGCTTCTGCAAAGCCTGCCTTTACACCCAAGTCGCCCGAGGGCAATGCCATGTTTGGCAGCCCTATGAAGCAAGACGATCAGTCTCCCGCGAAGAAGGTGTTTACTGGAGGAACTTCGTCTGCACCCGGATCTTTCACCACCTTTGGAGGTGCAACTAGCGCAGCCCCTGTAAATTTGTTTGGAGGTGCTGTTGGCGGCAACGTCACGACGAGTGGCAACACATCAGTTTCGTTCGGAGCTGTTCCTGCCACCAACAGTGGCTCGAGCAGCTTCAACTTTGGCTTTACAGGTGGAGGTCCGGGCAGTGCCGATGGCCAAAGTCCCAATACCAGCTTCAACAATCCATTTTCCAGCAACACTGGCGGCAACCTTCAGTCTGTCAACCCTGCGAGTAGCGGCATGTTCAACTTCGGTAGTGGTGCTGCAGCGCCAGCATCTGGACCACCTACAACCTTCCAGTTTGGGGGAGGCACAACAAGCGTTTCTGCTCCTAATGGGGGAGGATCTACGTTTGGAGGCAGCAACAAGGCTTCTGGCAGCTCGACGCCCCTGTTTGGCGGCGCGTCTGCGGGCGGTGCTCCAGCCTTTAACTTTACAGCTGCCTCTCCCGCTCAGCCGCAGGGTGGCAACGTATTTGGCTCGAGCCAGGCCGCACCATCCTTTGGTGCCAGTTTGCAGCCTCCAATCGGTGGATCCTCTACCACCGGGACCAGTAAGTCTCAATTTCCGAAACGGAAAATCGCCCCGCTAAAGCGCCGGCTGTAGACTCGCCGTTAAACCTGGGAGGAGGCTCGAGTTTGGCGACAACGCCAGGCGCAGGCACTCCGGAGCCCAGTGCCCAAGTCGAAGCGAACAAGGACGGTAATGACGAAGAAGGTGAGAAGCATGAACAGATCAATCTCACAGAAGGTGCCGAACCTGAGGAAGAGGCTGTGCATGAAGTGCGGGCCAAGGTGCTTGGATTTGTTTCATCCGACGAGAAATCTGACGGTGAAGACAAGCCCAAGCCCAAAAGTCCATGGACGACAAAGGGAGTTGGATTGCTGCGTGTGTTGAAACACAAGGAGACGAATGCGGTTCGTCTGCTGCTGAGAGCTGAGCCGAGAGGCAATGTTGCCCTCAACAGGACGCTGTTACCGGACATCGCATACAAGGGAGATGACAAGTACGTGCGCCTGGTGACTTCAAACGAGACTGGCGACGGACTGGAGACTTGGATGCTCCAGGTCAGAAACAAGGACGTGGCCAAGACGTTGGCCGAGGCTTTGGAGGAACACAAGGTGCATAATAAGACGGATGAATAATAACAGGTGTCGGGCATTGGATTTTGATTCGGCCCACGGGCCTGGAAATAGCATTTCAGACGGCTAAGGTACACAGTCGCAAGGAGAAGAAAAAGGTATAGTAATTGTTTCCATTACTGGTCAGCATCAACGGCGTTTTTAGAGCATGGAGGGCTTCTTCAGTTATATTAGTGGGCAATCTGTCAAACGAGGGGGCCATTTTAGCTGTTCTGTTTATATTGTATCAAGGCTTAAAAAAGGGAAAATAGTCGTCTTTGCTTCTGATCTTGATTCCTAAGTCTCGATGATCTTTGTTGAATGTAATGAATCGTAGCAATTGTATTCCGTCGCCTGTAACTTGGACTTGTCGTTGGAGGTTCTGTCTCGGGGTGGTGGGGGGGCCGCCTTGCCGCCCAGCCAGTTTCCACCAAAAAGTGTGTTCAGATTACGTCGCGGGGCAAGCTCGCTGCGCGTGTCGCGTTTCCCTAACCCGCAACGTTTGTGAGCTCGACTGCCGCGACCCCAAAGACGACCCGCCGCTGCCGCCGACAAGATGCCACGGTACGAAAAGACGAGATTTCGAGACTGAATCTCTAGCGTCTAACTATTTGTCCTTGATTTGCAGGGAAATTATCACGATCCAGGCTGGACAGTGCGGCAACAGCAGTGAGTTGGAACCATCAAGGGCGTGAAGAAGAAGGAATGGGATGTGCATGAGCTGATGCATTCGGAAACGAATAGTTGGCAGTCAGTTCTGGCAGCAGCTCTGCCAGGAACACGGCATTAGCCAGGATGGCAACCTGGAAGACTTTGCGACCGAGGGCGGCGACCGCAAGGACGTGTTTTATTACCAGAGCGACGATACACGCTACATTCCGCGCGCGATCCTGATTGATCTCGAACCGAGGGTAAGTTGGCACGTCTTGGGCCTTGCGCGCATGGTTCTCTTCCCGTCCAGGCTGGTCGTGGAGGCGAAGAGAAGCGAGCAGGAGCGGCGCAGTTGCTAATTTGGGGGCACTTTGGCAGGTCATCAACGGCATCCAGACGGGCCCGTACAAGAACATCTACAACCCGGAGAACTTTTACATTGGCAAAAATGGCGTGGGCGCGGCCAACAACTGGGGCGATGGGTACCAGAGCGGTGAGGAGGTGTACGAGGAGATTGTGGAAATGATTGACCGCGAGGCGGACGGCAGCGATTCTCTCGAGGTAGGTCCCCCTTCTGTTGACCAAACTTCCGTTGTACATTGTGATTTAGCAGGAGGATGCTGACGCAAAGGGAAAAAAAGGGCTTCATGATGCTGCACTCGATTGCGGGCGGCACGGGCTCCGGCCTGGGCTCGTTTCTGCTGGAGCGTCTAAACGACCAGTTTCCAAAAAAGATTATCCAGACGTACTCGGTGTTTCCGGACACGACCAACGCGGGCGACGTGGTCGTGCACCCGTACAATAGCATTCTATCGATGCGCCGGCTGACGCAGAATGCAGACTCGGTCGTGGTGCTGGACAACGGTGCGCTGTCGCGCATCGCGGCGGACCGCTTGCACGTTGAAAAGCCGTCTTTCCAGCAAACCAACCAACTAGTACATATACCCTCTCGCTTACGCTCTCCATCCCACTATTTATGAGCACTTTCTCTAACGTTTGCCCAGGTCTCCACCGTCATGTCGGCGAGCACGACGACGCTCCGGTACCCCGGATACATGCACAACGATCTCGTCAGCATCCTCGCGTCGCTCATCCCCACGCCGCGCTGCCACTTCCTCATGACGGCGTACACACCGTTTACGGGGGATCAGGTGGAGCAGGCCAAGACGGTGCGCAAGACGACAGTGCTCGACGTGATGCGGCGGCTGCTGCAGCCCAAGAACCGCATGGTGTCGACGGTCCCGGCCAAGAAGAGCTGCTACATCTCCATCCTCAACGTCATTCAGGGCGAGGTCGACCCGACCGACGTGCACAAGAGCCTGCTGCGCATCCGCGAGCGCAAACTCGCCACGTTTATCCCCTGGGGCCCCGCGAGCATCCAGGTCGCGCTGACCAAGCGCAGCCCGTACATTCCCATGAGCCACCGCGTAAGCGGGCTGATGCTGGCAAACCACACGTCTATTGCTACGGTAAGTAAACTATTGATTTGACTTGTTTGCTGCGAGAAGGAGAAGAAGAAGAGGACACTAATAGCCCTGCGCGTGCAGCTCTTCAAACGTATCGTCAAACAGTACGACGGCATGCGCAAGCGCAACGCCTTCATGGAAGGGTATAAGAAGACGGCACCCTTTTCCGAAAATCTGCACGAGTTTGACGAGGCGCGGCAAGTGGTGGGCGACTTGATTGCCGAGTACGAGGCCGCCGAGGACCAAGACTATCTCAAGGCGGACGCGGCAGAGCCGACGAGCGCGGACAATGACCGACGAATGACTTGAAATTTTTCTTACATCTGGTGCAATGCGAGACATGATTTGACTTTTTGGGGGGTTCGTTTTTCTCATTCAAATTTACGAATAGGGTACCTGTGCGAGACAAGGGAGGTTAAGCCTGTAGGCGTTTTTGATGATTGATACTCTGGCATAGGATTGACTTTCTTGCGTGTCGAAAGAAAATATGACTTTAAAACGAGATCGACAACTTGATGAGATACGAAAGTGTCATGTCAAAAATTGGTCATGTTCCGAGAGTAAGACCATTACTATCTGTTCTAAGGTTGTCTGCTGTTGTGTACTCATTGTATCGTGAAAGTTTCAAAAAGCAAGCATAAGAAGAAAGCAAGAGAAACAGAAAGCAAAAATTAGAACGACAATTTTCCCAGCCATGCAACGCCTCGTGTATGTATTCTATAGTAATGACCAACCCAAAGACAAGAATGAAAAAGGGAAAAAAAGCAAACATGCCAATGTAGCAAAACAAAGCATGAGAAAGGGATATCCAAATACCGAAAGTAAAGCAAGCATCGTCAATTCTTCATGACAAAGCTTACTCCTTCTTGCGAGCCTTCTTCGCATCATCGGCCGTGTAATCTTGCGCAAAGTTGGCATCCTCGAGACACTCGGAGACGACGGGGTTGATAAACATGTGCTTGTCGAGGCCGCCGCGAAACAGCGTCTTCATGAGGGTGACGCGAAAGTACAGGGACCAGGTATCGACCTTGGCGACCCGGTTTTGCAGACGCAGCTTGCAGCGATATCCGTACTCGGCGCGGCCGTCGTCTGTGCGCTGGCCGACGGGGACGCGCTCGTCCTTCTCGGGCATGTAAAGGGCGGTGGAGTAGAAGGGGCCGACGCGGCGCTCTAGCGAGGTGGCGACGCTGGTGAGGGCCTCGCGGAGCTCGCGGCGTGAGCGGCGCGAGGCGGATTTGGCACTGAGCCTGGCGAGCTCGGCGATGCGGCCGACGAGGCGCTGAGGATCGTAGGGGAGAGGAAAGGGCGTGCCTGTCTCGGCCTCATGGTTGCGCGATGACTCGTATATCAGGGCGACGCACATGGCGGCGGCGGACTGCACGTCGATGTCGGCGCTGTCGAGCTGGTCGGTAAAGGCATCAATGGCGGTGTCGGCATAGTCTGAATAGTCGTCGACGTGGGCGGCGACGAAACCCCATGTAACCAGCGCAGTGGAGACAACGGTGGCGTTGTCGTGAGCGTCGATACTGTCGCCGTCGCTCTGCACAATGTCGACGAGGTACTCCATGGTCTCGAGGGCAGCCTCCTCGACGCCGCCACCATAAAGCACGCTCATGGCGAGGCCGTAGAGGGCCCACTGGCGACAGGTATCGTCGTCGTCGTCGAGGAGAATTTGCTTGAGGGCGCGGGCAGCACCTTCGTAGATTTCCATGTCCTCAACGGTGCCGAGCGTGAGGCAAAAGGCCTGCAGGCTTAGCAAGCGCTCGCGGGGCGAATCGCCACGGTTGGCGCCCTTAAGGAAGGCGTCGGTCAGCGATGTGGCGGCGGCGTCGAGCCAGAGATGGGTATCTTCGGAGTAGCGGGTGCGAATGAAGCGGATAAAGGCGTCGAGGTACTGCTCGCGGAGCTCGGTATTGTTATGCTTGCGGTCTTGAATGGCCTGGATGAGAGCGTCCGTGTCGAGGCCTGGTCCAGATGCGCCATCGTCTGCCGGAGTCTCGAGAGAGTCGGCTGAGTGAATGCTAGACATCATGTCGTCGAGATCAAAGTCACTGCCGTCAGAGTCAGAGTCAGATGCGGGCCGGCTGTGGGTGGTCGAGTGGGTGGGCGAGGTCAGCAGCGACGCGATCGGGGAGCTTGTTCCTTGCGGCGTTACCGCGCCCGAGGCACGTCCTGATTTGACGGCCTTGCGAGAGACGGTCTTGTTGCCCTTCAGGGCCTTAACTCTGGCGTGATTCATGTTACGCAAGCGTAGCGAGCGGCGAAATAGTGGCGGGGTATACTATTGATCTTGTTGCCGGGCCTGCAGCTATGTAATATATGTGCAGGACTAGGCAACAGTGCTCGAACAAAGTCTCTTGGCGGGGTTGTCTTAGGTATGACGTCGGTGAAGCCTAGTTTCGTCTATCGTGGGTTGATAATGTGGGGGTCGGGGATCTCTGGAGGCTATCGGTAGGATCTGACGTGTGGCAAAAATATCGTGGGTGCGCGGCACATGTGGAAGAATGCGTTGATATTTGGTAAGAGGATGAGTGGCAAAAGTGAGAGCCAAGAATATCCGTGGCTTTGCAGTAGTCTTGAGATGTTGAAGGAAGAGAATAATGTTGCGGCGTATGGAAATGTGTGGGAAAGAAGGGCAGAATAATAAATGCCATGGCCTGTCAAATGGATCATGGAATGATGTAAATGGTGCGAGGTGGCATTTAGTGTGGCAAGTGGGTACCGTTGGTACCTTGCCTATCAGTTAGTGTGCCTAGGTACCTCAAGACCTGAGTGTACCTAAATACCTACCTTCCTACCTGACCTACTTGCCTACCTACCCAAACCCTAAGGTACCTACAGGTGGTGGCCGTAGCCTGTAAAAGGGCAGCTGACAGATATGACGCTGGGCCAATTTCAGCAGGTCCGCCCTTGAAGATAGGTACCTTAGGCGCAAAAAGCCAGTGTCAGACGCCGTTCGCGTGCATTTGTCAGATGATGTACAAGCAGGCATGCAGACACGGGGGTTTTGCTCCTTACCTACTCACACCCTGCGCCTTCTCTCTTGCATTCTCGACGCAATGTACCATGATTCCAAAAATCAATCCACGATTTTTATGCTCCAGTGGGACATTTCCGTCGACTTACATACTTGCCTTTTGTTTGCACAGTTCAACATGGCCAAGGTACCCCGCTGTGTCACTTTGGCGGTTCACCCCACCTCTGCTCCCGCTACCCGCCGTCCATCCCACTTCCATGATTACATCCACACATAGGTACCTAGGTACCGAGCATCCAGCCAGTCACTATGCCATGTGCAAAGTCACTGGGCCATTCATGTATGCCTATCAACCTTACTGCAAGACTTCATCGACTTCAATCCATTTCACAGCCGCTTTTGAATGAGTCGGGTCGCTAGGGTAAGCAGAATCGGTACACTAAATGATATTCGTCAATTTGATGTCCCGCGCGGAGCGATAGCTTGTAGCAGCGAAAAGAGATGGCCAATAGCAACTAGACACAGTCGGTTCGAAATCCGAAAGGTCTCTGTCAGATCAGAGTACATAGATGTAGATGACTTGTTTTTGCAAAGGGCTATGAAATGCTGGCAGCCAGTCGCTCGCAAGGCCATATCTAGAAGCTTTTGCGCCTGCGGCTGCATTTATCGTCGCGTACCTACCTAGGTTTGCTAGGTATGGAGGAACTTTGTCCCTCGCCAATGTGCTATGCAATTCACTACAATCGACGGCGCGACGAGATGACGCATGGGTGCACAGGCTGTTGTCTTGACAAGTCACACGCAAGAGCACAAATTGAGAGAGAGAGTACAGAATGCTGTCAGTGGTTTGGCAGCACGTCTTTGTTAGATCCATCTGATCATAGGCTTCTTCCTCGCCATAATCAGTCGATGTTCTGCCAGTGTTTCATGGGCTTCGTCATGGGTGACTCTCCAGGTCCTCGACAAGTGCCGTGGTGCCGTACCCATTATTGGGTGCCACTGTACGAATCGCATGCTGCACTGTACGCGCCAAGGGTCATGCGATAACGCTCAATTATAAGTCTATACACTTACCGAGCCTCTGAGTCGACGACAAAGCCTCAGGATCGGGTTTGATGTTGAACTTCCTTGGAAAGAAATTCAGCCAGCTTGATCTTGAATAGAGCTTTGATAGCTCACCGTTGTGGCTACAAATACGCCTGTATGCCTCGACCCCTCGTCTTGCCAGTCCCGTACAGTGCGATTTTGACCCCGCGCCAGTTGCGGGGCTGCTGCGGCTGCCTGGAGTTTGGCCTTGTGACACTGTGCGTGCATCACCGTGCGTGGAGCCATCGCTGTTGGCACCTTCACTCTTGCCCCACCCGCTTCGACTTCACCATCACTTCTTCTATCTGTGACTCCTGCACTCCTAACCTTGTACTCTGCTTCCGACTATTCGTCTGTTCGCTACAAGCAGCAGACTTTCAGCAAGCAAATATGCCTGTTTATGAGGGCGAAGGTACGCTTCACGCCATCCAGGCAGTCTGAGCTGGCCTTGTGCTCTCTGACTATGACCCCCGCTTACACTGTCACAGTCATCGTCACCCTATCGTGCCAATCCCCGACAGCCTTGGCATTCCCCCAGCGCAGGCTCCTGTTGTCGAATCGAAAAAATGTCATTCCTATTGGACGAGCTTCCAGGCGAAGTGCAACTCTAGAGAGTCGAATGTACAATGCCTTCATTGACGCTCCTGTCATGTCACGGGAACACGCTGAATTCAGATTAGACACCCAAGGCCAGGTACGTCTTGCTTCCTTTTGTTGGACTGCTCCTTCTCTGCCTCTTATTCTCTACTAACTCTGTATTTAAGACGGTATTCATTCGAGATCTGAAATCCCTACACGGAACCTTTCACAACGACGTCCAGCTACGAGCAGGCCAATCACAAGCCCTCAAAAACGGCGACTTGCTGAAGTTCGGAATATGCATTGATCGTGGCCGCGAAAACTTTCCTCAGTGCGTAATGAAAGTCGGTCTAGAGTTTGGTCAAGCAGAGCAGGCTCCCGTAGCGGCTAGGTAAGCATGATACCCTAAGAGGCAAAATTAAATACTAACATGGCATAGTTTACCGCAAGCTACTGTTTTCCAAGTACCCGACGACACAGAATCTGAGGACTCGGAAGACATGAACGATATCGATAGCCAGGCTGCATTCAGCAGCGTGGCTGACGAGGAAGACCTCCAAGCTAGTGCTTCTACGCTCATGGAGAATGGGCTAGAGCTCGCCGAGTTTCACGGATTTGATACATCAGATCCAATAGATCTTACTTCAGAACCGGATCTGATCTCCGATGGCAACAATCCTAGTTCTAGTAGTCCTCTTTCTGATGGCTATCATCCAACTACACAAGACGCGGAACACATCGCTGATCACGACGCCGATTATACGCTCAGAACGGTTGAACCTGAAGACGTGGACCTTGGTGCTCAAGATTGCCCGTCAATTGGTTTGCTGAGCGATGGCTTTGCTCCAGCACAACAATTCAAAGAGGGCCTTCGCGTGGACATTGCTGCGGGCAGCACTGTACCAGGAATGGACGGGCCACTGTCCGAGGACCAGCATCTGTCTCCCAGTTCAGAGATCACGCCTCTACTTAGAGTCCAGTCGCTCGGCGAATCATCAGGAAAACTGGATTATTTCATCGCCAGAGAACAAAACAAACAATATATACAGAATGCGATTGTGTCACGCGACGCGCAGGCAGAGCTTACACCACCACCGCAAGAGGAGGCGCCTCGAAGTCTCATGGATACTGAAGGTCTTTTGAAGGAAGCGCACGGTTCTAGCAACGCCGACGAGTTGCACGAGGCCTCTGCCAGTAAGACTGATGAACTGAAACAGGCAGCCTCTATCAAAAGTGTCTCGAAGAAGCGCAAGGCCGACCAGATTGAGTCAAGCCCTCTTGATGTCCATGTTGATGATGGCGTCGTTGATGCTTCGCCTGCGGCGTCATCTGCGGCTCAGTATGCTCTCCCAAGAGACGTGTTACCTAATGGCGATGGAAGTTGTGCCTATAAACGCGTCAAAACTGCTGCGGAATATGTTGGGCTTATGGCCATCGGAGGCGCAGCCGTGATGACTGCTCTTATCGCGACAGCACCAAATTTTTAATTGCGTAACTTGTCGTTCCTTTTTTCAGAAGAGTTGAATACTTACAGTGGCTTTATGGACTTGCTCTGCTTTTTATGTTAAGATTCTGCTTTGCTGTATTTTGCTCTGATCTGTCAAATTATCACGCGGCGTTACCAATTTAGGATGTCGCAGGGTTTAGTGCTTACGAATGTTTATGCTTTTAATGCTACTAGGACTTAGTATAGTTTACCGATATCCAGCCCTCCTTCTTTTTATATCTCATCTACCATGGAAATGTCCTGGTGGTATCAGATGGGCTTGTGATGGCAATGTCGGCGCTTTGCGTGCTTGATGGAACGTAAGGCCATTGACGATTTAGCATCTTGCGGGGCCTGACAATTTCAAGGCCTTTGGAGCTACATGGGTAATTGAGCATTGAGCTTTCAGTGCGCCCGGCTGACCATTGCTTGCTCCTTATCCTTTTCGGGCCCTTTTGCCGCATCATTCACATCACACCACCGACTTGTGTAGACGGCATTGTCCCAGTATACTTCTGCTTTCTTTATGGAGTACTTTCGCAGCTTACTCTGTCCTCGACGGCAGAACAAGCTGATGAGAGCGCACAAAAGGGGTCGCGCGCCACCGTCGTTTCTGTCGTCCTGGACGGCCCCCACGACAAACAGGAAAAGCTATAGTTACCAATATGTGGTAGCGAAACGCCACCTGATTTTCCTGTTCGTATAGATGCACTCTTTTCAGATCAATTATACATAGTCTGTAGGTCTATTTCTTCAGCGCCGCTCCACATACACAAGCCACCACCCTCCCTCCCTCCCTCCAAGATACCAAAACCGTGCGCCCATGCCTCGTGGAAATCTGTCCCGGGGGACCCGGAAACAAGAAGCGTGCATGCGCCGGCCCGCTGAACTCCTCCCCTCTCCCTGCCCTCCAAATCCGCGCAATCCTCATCGAAAAGGAGCAGCGACGGAGGGATAATCTGCGAGTTTCTGTTCGTCGGGCCCGACATCCGGGAGTGGCCTAGTCAGACGGCAGTTCCCGCTGTACAGTTATTACCATCATATCTGACAAGGCAAGGCTATCCTCCCCCCCCCCCTTTCCCAACCAGCCAGCCAGCCCCGTCGCTCCCGTACCAGGTCCGCGGGATGAACGCCTCTCGGGAAAAGTATCCGTAAAAACAAATCTAATTTCTTCAATGGCTAAACGAACGGAATGGTGGGTGGGTGGGTGTCTGTCGAAACTGCAACTACTTTTACTTGCTTGCCTGCCTGCCGGACGCCCTGCCGTTCAGCTCTCCGGTGGACTGTGCTTCTAGATTTTTTCGGGTAATATCTATATCAAAGGGGAATTATATCTCTGATTTGGATATGACCGCATTCCAGATAAGCTCTACCTTGCTTTTATCGATGGCTTGTTACATCCGGTCCCCGCCATATCCAATTGAGGCTGGCTGGCTGTTGACCCCCTGACAGCATGTAATCAAGAGGGGGTGTGTGGCAAGACTCCAGTCAATATCAGCTCGGAGAGATTTGATCCTTTTGTTTTACTGTCTCGTCGTGTCACATGTCTTTGTGCATGGTGATTGAGATGCATGAATTAATGAATCAGTTGACCCTTGCACGGCGGTTGCCAACGTCTGACAGCCCAAGAGGCGTCACCGGACTGGCTTGGCTTGCGAAGAGAGTGTGTGTGTGTATGCAATAATGCGCCATGGTAATCAAATGGAAGAGCTGGTGGTAGAATGGAAGATGATGGGCTGTAAAGATGTGCATCACTAGCGAGTAAGATGAGGCATGATTGGTCTGAAAACAAGTCGAGTAAAGCTACGCGGATCGCGTGGGCTTCTGCGGCGCGCGGGTTCGGCTCTGTTCGATTGTCGGCAAGGACGGCTTTGATCCCGACTTGTCCTGATTACGATCACGTCTCTGCAGCAAGACAGAAACGGGAGAAGCGGAATGTCACATCGTGCACACACCAACCACTTTGCAACCTCGGAGTAGTCAATCGTCGTGTCACGGGCATGTCGGGGTTTTCGGCACTTTGACCAGTACCTGCAATCTTGAGATCAGCGAGTGCAGCTTGTGGAATATCAGCCTCTTCCTGCTGAACGTCTTCCTCCCTCATCAGCAGTCTTTGTTTCCCCATCCAGTCCGCCTTCCAATCAACCGAAAGATGTTGTGTGCGCGTGTCGTTTGCCAAGGTTCTCTGCACAACCCCCTGTAGAGCTTTAGTTGCGTCGAGGAATGTCGGAGCCGAAAGAACTCGTATTCCTCGCCCGGCTGGATCTAACAGATGCGCCCATGCGGTTTACGCAGCGAAGTGAGGGACACGACGAGAGACGAGTGTTGAAAACAACGATGCCATTATCAAAGGTTTGGTGTGTGAATGGTAATTATGGTATCCTACAAAAGGTAAATGGTTCTGGCTAGACAGGCGCAGAGGCGATAATAATAGCTACCATAGGTGGGCGGCACCTTTCTCCCAATTGGAAGGAGCTGTGCGAAACTTTTCCGCTTGGAAATGTACGGCGGCGTGTCGATGCGTAGTCGAGAGTGGTCTCAACGAATGACCGGTGATACAGTTCATCAGCCTTACTACCAAGGCAAAGTATACTCTAGATCTGGTATATCTAGTCATCAGCGGGCAGAATAGATGTTTGATGATGTAAGAATAGAAAGTCAGACTCGGATGCGCGAACCCTCTACTCTTGATATAGCACGGTTCATTTCGTCTCTGCAGCGTATACATACCAACTCTCACAGGTGAGACACAAAACCTTCATAACCTCTTGATACCCGACTGCTGTGACAAGTGGCAGCACAGCTTTGAATAGACAATGGCCATCGCAGCAGCGTCGTGGCGAGCCCAGGAGGCTTGTCTAGCAGTGGTCGCGACCCGCCTCATTTCTGTCATCAAGCTCTTGAGCTTTGGATATTGTCGTATTCGTCCACGCAGCGACCTCTTTCTGTTCGCCTTATCTTGCTCTCAGAGCCCTGTTGAATGCGCAGACTGCAAAGGTTGGCTGTCTGCAGATTGATGCCGCCGGTTTTTCTTTTGCACCTTCACAAATTCCTTATTATGGCGGTCAGAGGTCTGCCCTCCCACACGTATTCATAACACCCCATAGACCTGTTTCTCCTTGTTCTTCTTCTCGGGTTCCTGCTACGGATCCTCCAACCTTGGACCAGGACATAGTTTCGGCATCAAAGACAAACCCCCATTCTCCCATCTCGCGACTCAATTCTCTGCCCAATAAAGTTTTGCCATCATGTGGACGACGCCATTTGGATATAATGCCGTGTTACTGCACACACATGTATACCGACCCCCGTCTTTGTGGTGCAATATGGTGACCACATCCGTCCTCGGAAAGCACAACCCCATTCCGCTTTGATTTCCAATTACGCGGAATCAGCTTCTCGGATCTGGATGCGCTCGCGGGGCTCGGGCCGCGTCATGCTGATCGCGGATCTCTCTACACTACGCATCTCCTTGGGCCACTTCGCTGTCAGACGTGGTCACACGAACGTCGCATCGTTCTGCCTCGATCGACGCAAAGGCCCTGAGCGGGCTGGGGGCGAACTTTGAGATGATTCCGTATCCGTAGCTAGGGATTTTCGAGCGAGAATTCTCCGGTATCGAGAGTTCGCAGAGGTCCGAGACGGAATCTCGAGTCACCATCGACCCTTCCCACAACTTCCGTGCGAAATCATGAAATTGTACGCGCTTCCGTGGACATCTTCCAAAGTAGGTTGCTGTATGAGCCGAGGTAGATGTCGTCTCGATTCGTTCATATCGCGCGAACTATACGTCCGTGAGTCTCTTAAACTGCATGCGTCTTAAGACCATGGAACATCAATTAAGCCCAAATTGAACATTATTGGCAGCGAATGTATGCGTAGAGTGTCTTGCTCTATTTTACGTTTTGCGCTCGGCAATTGCTGCAAGTGCCTGAGGCTCGCCACAGCGTGGCCATTGAAACATTGCTTTTTTCTTTTCCAGTTCTCTGTCTCGGGAGATGTAATCTGTAGATTACGGAACATGGCACGGTTTTTGCCGAGAAAGTAAAACACTTGGCAGTTTTGATCTCTGCCGAAATGAAGAGGTTTCACAGGGGTCAACACCACCCGGCGAGACAAGGCTGAAGAGATACACCGAGAAAAAGACGAGACATGGCACAGCGGTTGACTGTACATGTTGTTTCGCGCCCCGATGATGAGTTGGGGGTCAAAATTCGGATATGCTGTGGCAGATGCCGTTGTGAGAGATGAGTGGCTTGATCGCCCTTTGAGACCGGTTTATTTTCTTCTTCTTCATAATCAGGGACTTGGCCGAATTGTCGCGATATGGCTGAGACATTATTCTCTACCGCTTGTTTCATCCCACGCCCAAGGAACGCGCTTTGGAGGAGTTGAGTTGCCAGACGTTTTGGCTGCCAGCACGCAGACAATGATGAGAAGAACGGGTATTCACAGCCATCATGTATCCATCACCTCTAGAGAGCAACTGGCACGCCCCCTTCCAAATCTCATCCTTCCCAAAAGAACTTGGAAGGTGACTGCCTGTTTCACTCCGTATATGGATGGGACGGGGTAGTGGGCATAAACGTCGCACAAGATCTCCCACGCGTACCATCGAGATCAGATATACAGGCCGTCCATTGAGGTCCGTTGATCCGTCTGTTTTGGTGTATACACTGTTGCTCTCTGTTCAAAGTGCGCAATGATGGTCGCACAAGCATCAGCCAGTGCAAGAGTATGATTGTGCTACTACATTGCACAGTCACTTTGACTCCGCTTCGGGCAACCAAACCAGATCTGCTTCGCGATGCATCGTGGATGGCCAGCAGCGAGCGTGTGTGTCCATCGTATCCTTCAATATTTACGTCCATCTGACTTATTTTTCTTCCACCGGAGACCAGAAAGGTTCAGCTCTTTGGTGGCATGTTGCACTTACAATACCTGTGACAATAATCCGACTTCGCTGTCGCATAAGTCGCCTCGCTTCAGCATCTGCTGCCACGCACGAAGAGCCTGTACACAGCACAAACTACTTACAGAATAAGGGTACCCTCAATCTTGCATTGAGGCATCAACTAAAGCCCCGCAAATCAACGGGCAAATCTCTGTTACTACCCTACAATCCTCTGCTCGATGACATCTTTTGGTGCTTACACGCCTCTGCAAGGGTGTTACTCGATTCGTACAGTGGCGGAAAATACAGGAGCGCCAGCTCGACTGCCGGCAGGCAAGCCAAGACGTGTCATGATCGTATTGCCTTTTGTCGGCTCTCGTAGGTCGTATATCTAACTCATATAGGCAAAAGGCTGTGGGCTGCATGCACACCCCTTGTACTATTAGCTCTCCGGGGGGATTTTCTTCAAGCAAAGGAACAAAAGCGCCTTGGCTGATTAAATGATAAGCTTTGTTGACGGGCTAGATCGGCCTGAAGCTAGGATCCTTCAAGGCGCAACAGCCTCATCTCGTTGAAGATGACCCAGCTGCTCTGACCCCCATGCTGCAGTGGGTTACGGGTACGTAACCCGTAACTAAGTTAGGCCCTGCGCTGGCGATGGAGTCGGAGAGAGGGGCGCGTAGCCTCGCTCTCTGCTCGAGAACCATGAAAAGTGGTGTGTGCCGACAATCGCCACAATGTCATCAAGCGTGGGCAATGTGCGGCAGGGTCAGCATCCCAAACGGGCTTTGCAACTAACTGTTGACTAGCACCAGGGCTAACAAACCCGCGGGCGCGATTTGAGATTGCCAGAGAAAACGCGAGCACACGCTCAGCGGTGGGGGTGACAGGACATTACTGGCGATCTGCCCGAAATAAATATGACGACCGCTGCCAAGATGTATTCATTGTGCTGTCATGCATGGGGCGCGCGAGAAATGCCGCAGTTTGTTTCGTAGATGAGCTACGACGAAATTGGCAGCTGACTGAGGTTTATGCCAACTGCCGACTTGCGTCTCTGTGCGCGCCATGCAACCCTCGACGGGGTCCTATCGGCGGAGTAATGGCCTGGTAGAAGGAAAGGGCGGCGGCAGAAGGTTGATTGAAATGCATGCCGTGACTCAACTCTTGCTGCCGTGCAGACAATATGCCCATCTCCTGTGGCCAGAAACTCATGCATGCCATCATCGGGGCGTAAAAGATCTGCGCATCAGCGCTGACCACTCCGTTCGTGCAAACCAGTATCCTTGCCAGCCCTGGTAATTGCACAGATGCCACGCTGAAGGCAATCTGGCGGCCGTGAGCTGCTAGTCGAGTTTTGGCAAGCGGGAGCTCGAACAGTGCAACGTCGGGAAAAGGCCGAGGCTAACTCGGACAAGTAATGAGCGACCTGCCAAGAGGACGGCACTGCCAGATCTGACGTACCTCGTGGTCGATCTAACGCCACCAAAAAAGGGTCCGGTCCGGGTATGACACGCCCTCTGTGGCTCGCTGCGCGTAACCCGCGAGCCAAAAGGATTGGTGGAAAAGGTCCTGCAAGCCGCTGCTTAGGCCGCCGCGGATTTGGACTGGACGATGTCTGTCTGATCGATCGCGACGGAGCCAGCGTGGCTATAGCGGCACGAGCGGCAACATACCAGTGCAGAAAGCACTGCCGTGTGTCGAGCTGCGGCTTTGCGGTCCGCAGCAAGGTTCATTTGCATTATTCTGAGAAAACTTCGATCTTGGTCTGTGTTTCGAGATGACCAAAAGTTTATTCGACCTCTGTTCTGTGTCTGCATTACGGCGCTTTAAGTTCTTGCCTGCGGTCGGATGAGTCTTCCTGCAGCTCGGTTCGAGTGATGTGTCGGAGACCCCTGCAAGTAAAGCGCCTCTAAAGTCAACGGCTGTGGGCAGGCAGATTTTGTTGAGAGCAGAATTCTCTGCAAGAATCCGTCGTTGATATTACCTGCCAGCTTCTGCAGCATGTACCGATTAGAGCAGACCGACCCCAATTACACTCCGTAAATGGTCGTCAGCGGTCTCCAGTAGCGTATAGCACCTCCAAGAATAGGCTATTTCTCCAACCATTGCGCTGATGCGAAACGTGTTTTCTTCAGTCCTGTTACAGAATATACCCGTCCGGACTGGTTCAATATGAAAATCGCGTTGCAGTTGCTGATTCAATACATAAGCGTACTGTTCAAAGTTTCAATACATAAGCGTACTGTTCAAAGTTTCATGCTTTTGCAAAACCCGATGGAGATGTATCCGTACACCTGACCCGGGCTGTCATGCGAGTCCTGTTGGAGTAATATGTGCGTCTGGTTATGGAAATCTATTTTCGTTCTGTAGGGGCAATTCCGTAGGGGAGGTTTTACACCTCCGCGGCTGACGCTCGATGCACTCATGGTGGGAAGGCTTGCGTAGCCCCATTCACACTGCCAGCGAGCTATGAGTGACACCAGGTTGGTTCCGAGCGAGCGGATACCAGTACAAAAACAGTCGTCCATTCTTCCAGTACATGCCGGTAGGGGTGGAAGCCAGAGTAATTGCTCTTCAGCATGGGGATGTGGGTAATCCTCGCTAGCCATCCTGGGCCGTCACGCCAAAGTCTCAATGCGAGCGGTGACTGTGCTCAGCTGGGGCTGGCAGCATCGGCGATATGGCGGCCTGAGAGCTGGCCCCAGTCGCAAGCACCGATCCAAGATCCATACGGTCCCGAGGACACACGACACAAGAGTCAAAAGCAGCCACCGCAATACAGATCCGGTCGCTGCGGGGCCACTTGCCCTAGTACGACCTCGTAAGCACCACGGGAGCTTGCAGAAGAAGTGCAGCATATGTGACCGGAGCCGTAATTTCCTTGTATCTGTGTCTCGCAGTATTTGCGGCGCCCGTGCCATTTCGATGCGCGGAGACTCGGGGGGAGGGGATGATGCCGCTCCCGGCTGTCGCTAGGGGTCGTGATTGCGCGGCGCACCGACAGCGACCTCGAGCCCCGGAGGCAGGCAGATGAGGGACCGAATAATGATGGGAACGCCAGGATGACGCCCGGCCGCGACTCGTAATGGAAGGGTGCTGACGGTGGGCTTGAGACGGGGGCAGTGGCCGCTATCACCACTGCCAAGACAGGTTTGACAACCCGACTGACGACAACCAGTAGACCGTTGACCGGCTCGGTGGCTCGGTCGCCTAGGACAGCGTGCCAAGAGCGCGGTAGCCAACGCCGGGGCCGAGTGTGTCGAGCCGCCCCAGGCTTCTTGAGGGCTGACCTGGGTTCCGTACCCGGGCAAGGCGGGGGGGAGGGGGGGGGTGGCTACCTGGCTCCTCATGATGAAATCAGTTTGGAGCCTGATCGCTGCGCAGGCTTGCAGAAAGTCGACTCCACTGGTTGTGATGAAAGAGTCGGTGATCAAGGCCCGGGGTCAGTTCATCTTACGAGCAACCTCGGACGGCCATCGGAGAGGGGGCGTGCGGTGTTGGCCGTCCACGCTGGGACGGAAGCTGTGAGGCATCTTTTCCGTCGGACGAGTTACCCTGGTCGCAGAACCAGGACAAATAATTAGTGTACGGAATGCGACGAATATGGTTTCTTTCTCTCTGTTTCAGTGGCCTTCGTATTGCCTGTTTTTGGTGCAGCCAAGATGTCGTAGCGTTTGCGAGGTTGCATCGAGACGGATTTGCTAAGTGCTCTGGCCAAACAGAATGCTCATTTTACTGTAGGGCAAAAGCATAATGGAATAGGGCATGCAAGATCTGTGACAGACCATGAAAAAGCTTGTAGGCGATGGCCGGGGGGGTTGGTCGTACGAATACAACGCATGGGCGGATATGTCCGTTGCGTGCCCGCGACCGGGTTTCCCTGTCATGATGACAGTCTGGGACCACGGTACGCAAGGCTCACCAAAGAATCGTTGACGAACCATTTTTAGGTGAAACATGAGGTGGATGGGCGCAGTTTCGCGTCGACCGCTAGAAGTCTGAAGAGGGCGGGCGATGGAGGAGGATCCGGATGGCTTGGGGAAAGACGGTTGGAGGTGTTATTTCGGGATCAGCAATGTCGGCCATGGCTTTCAACTTGCCAATCAGCGTGAGAAGAACGGGATGGTCAGGATCCGGGGAAAGTTGATGATCACGGAGGGGGGGATCTTGGTGCGAAAAACTGCAAGTGAGTGGCCGATCCTTGCAAGGGGAGAAGCAGAGGTGCATGTCTTGGTCCTGAGAGTTGGCCGACGGCTGGCACCAGCTGGCAGCTGGCGGCGAGGCGTGTAACTAGGTATTGCCAGGCAAACAAAACGTTGCATCGAGCTCTACTGGTAGACTCGCATCCTCGCGCCGACATGCATGATATGATGTTTCTTTTTTCAACTATTAATTACTGGTGCGTCATCCGCCAGGCCCGACTACCCTCAATTAGGGCGACTAATAATCAGGCTCGCCATCGAAAGAGGACGCAATGCGCCAAGAAGGAGACATGGGAGAGCAAACAAGGCTCGGCAAGGTGCCAGCACCATCAAATTGGTATGGCAGAAGCTACTTTCTCGCATCACATGGACAGCTACCTGCATGCATATGTTGTCGCAAGACATGTGCAATAACAGCCAGAGACACAGCTGGCTGGCTGGCTCGCTGTTGGCGCCCAGCTCGTAGCTGAACATGCACACCCATTGGGCACGGAGCCGAACAAGAACAACCTCTAAAAAAAGACTGCGTCCAGAAAGCTGTGATTTGCTTACTACGACGCTACATTCATGCATGAGCTTCATTTCTCATCTTTCACGCCACGGCAACGATTCATTGGTTCTCTAAGCCTGCAATATTGCCTGCAGGTGCTGTCAAATCAGGACCGAGATCTGGCATCGCGCCGCGATCAGGCGATCGGAGGGGATGTCTGCCCCACTGGCCGTCTCCCTGACATAGGCGAACGGCGTAAGCAGGGCCGGGCTTTGAGTGGTTAAAAAGGAAAATGAACCAGAGTGACACATGGATCGCAGCGGGATGCGTTGGCGTGGTGGTACGAGATCGTCCTCATGTGCCGCTTGCACACTGCCGAATGAGACCAGAGGCAGCGACAATAGAAACAACAAAGACGCCTTCTCAGCTCGCAATCCCACACACTGTCGCGAGCCTCGAAACCTCAAGGGCGTGCTCGACCCAGATACTAGCCCAGTTACGCTGTGGCTGGCTGGCGTGGATTGAGGCTGGGCCGCTTCTTTAAGCAAACCCCCCCCCCCTTCTTCTTTGCTCACCTGCAGATTATCTCAACCCAATCATTTCCTGTTATTAATAACAGTTCGTTTTAATTCATTTAAACAAGGCGCTCCCGGGCCTCATCTCCATCTGGACGAGTGTCTCCGCCCCAGAGCACCACACAGCCAGCGCCCACCCGTCGGCTCGCCACGTTCGCGAGCCATTCACCCCCTCCCACTCTGGCGGATCTGGTCTTGTCCATATGACTAGCCAAAACCAGCTCCCTAGACCAAGCCAGAGCAAGCATCGCGGTGGGCAGGCCGGTTTTCGATTGAATCAGGAGCAATAGGTTGTTCCCCGCCCGCCTGACACCCTGACCGGGCCCAAATTACAAAGTGCGAACTGCCCCGTTTCTCGCGAATGCTTCCAGAAGGCACAGGTTCGGGCATGCCGATGGGACGTCGCAATATACGATGGGGCGGAGCCATGTACGGATATCAACAAGGTGATAATAGCACCAGACATGTTTTCCCTCCCCGGTTGAGATGCCCCGAAGGCAAAAAGTTCGAGACGGTGTGGGCGAGCTGCAGAGAAAACGCAATACTTGCACGCATGTAAAACAAATGCTACGCATAATGTGTCCTTTTGTGGGAAGTTGGCCGTCGGCGAAAAGCCCCCTAAAAGTAAAAACTTTGGGGCCATCACGCGCGGGCTCCCCTCTACGGACCCTGCCAAGAAAAATAGAGTCGAGGACAAAGGCCAAGGCTGAAAGTGGTGTGGTATAATGACTGTGCATCAAGATGATGTCGCCGGACGCAGCGGCGATGCTGCGCGAGGAGGTTAGAAACAGATGGGGCGCGTGGGTAATGTGGCCGATCTCGCGTGCTACGTTGATGATCTGAGGCGTTGGATGATGCATGTATTCGTACATGCTATGCGCTGGAGGAAATGAACGAACAAGGAGGCGCCGTCCAAAGCTGGCCAGATTCTCACCGCCGTTAGGTTGATGCGCACTCAAGCGGCGCCCCTCCCCTCCCCCGTCTCGTGCATGATGGTGGTCATAATTCTCCTACATGATTGTATTGATTCCCACATGCGCACGCCCCCTCCCCACACGAATCGTGCATGGAATTGGGAAAGCTTAACTGCACGGAATGACCCTGTGCAAGTTGAGCCTTGTGATGTATCTAGCACACAGGTTGTTTCCCTTGCCTGTATGAGTAGTAGAATGAGTGTAGAGATGCATGTCCGGGATGACTGCATACGCTCTGAGAAGCGCTACGGCAAGGCTGTGTCATTGCAGGAAGGAAGATGCCCTGATGTCAGGTCCAAAGTGAATCTGATACAGATAATACAACTGCAGTAATTATGAGATTGCAGTGATCTCGACATACGCGGGTTAATTGTGGGTTGTCTATATGTACTTAGTAAGCTGTGAAGATGGCATCTGAGCGGCAACCAAGACGGATCTTTGTATCGCACATAGTCTGGCACTGTTACCATCTATACTCGCTTGCCATGCGAGTAGAAAACAAAAAGTGACTACCAGTTTTTGATCAAGGACTCAACACAAACTCTACTCGTCAAATGAGCCTATTAATCAGATATCCTAGTTCCCGATTTGGACTGAATTGTGAGCGAGCGGCTTTCTACCCTAGGGTTCTCTACTTGACGACCGGCGCGCCCTAGAATCCCATCATATGACAAGTCATTGGTCTAGTCTCTCCCATGATTCGTACGTTGCAACATGGTGCCATGCCGGTCTCGGACGGGGTAGACTACGCCAGCGCTGAACTCTCGGGGGCTCTGTGGGCGGGAAGCATCAAGCGAAACGAAGAGCATGACCAAAAAAAGGTATGCTTGATTAATTAGCGTACCCTTTATCAATCGAACATGGGCCAGAAAGATTGCGTGACTATCAAGACCTCGGAATCGTAGCGCTGCGCTTTCCGTCATGCTTCTCTGGGCAGTGTCGATATTGACAGGCTCAGGGGTGGGAGAGGCAGTCATGCACAATGGTACGAGAAGTATCCGTAAAGGGCGACGAAATTGTGTCGGACCATGTTTCCCCTCTGGCTATTTGTCTTCCAGGAATGCCGCGAATTGCCTCCTGTTGCTTTCGGAATACCCTCGGTGTGTCACCTACGCCCTCTAAAGGCGTGCAGAGTAAATACCGACACCCGTTCCGGCAGATGCCCCAACACAGCCATCGCCGGGTCGTCCCAGCGGCGGAGAGAAGGGCGGGAGACCCCAGTGTTTAGTAATAAAATTAGGCTTTCTTCTTTCCTTTTTGCGATGGGCAAATCTGCAACGGCCGTGCCCTCCGCAGCAACAAAAAGCTTGTTCGAGATTACAATGGCCTGTTTTTACGTGGCTCTACAGATCTGCCGAACCCTGATGTAAGAAGGCACAAAAAAAAAAAGAAAAAAAAAAGTAACAGAGTTTCTATATTGTGGAGATGGAGCGAGGAAAGAAAGGGGGGCTTGTTAATCCTTTTTAGGGCAAAATCGTGCACGTCGCTTGGGTTCGTCAACGGTAGCGTACATGCGACACTAGTTATTTTGTTGTGCGAAACAGGCCATGATACTAAGGGGGATGTGCGCGTCCATGCAAAAACTAAGCGGCCGAGCACTGAACCATTTTGCATGAAATCAGAGAATTCTCGCAAGGAGAGTTTGTGAGGGAACAGGCACAATGGCAAAGTCAGACAGAAAAGGACGGACAATACGATGCACACAAGGGGGAAAGAAAAAGGTATTGGCGACAATCGCCGATCAAAATACTGGGGTTGAACTCACACAATTTCCGTCTAGTCGATCTGTGACGCAAGCCGCATTCTTCCCCAGCATGGACATTTGGCATGCTGACCGGTCATGAAGGAATTAAAAATACAGCAACCAGCGTATCTTGTATGGATGTAACAAGGGGGATGCTGGCTCATAATCAACGGACGATAGCCGAGAGGACAACCAGCCGTCGGGTTTTGGTGTCTTGGCGGCGGCGGTGATGGTGATGTGGCGTGAGCGTCCGTGCTTGTCGGTATTTTTTCCTCTCTAGGGGGGATAAGCATCTATCCGCCGGCGCGGATACGGGCGATGCACGCATTTCCACGGACAGAGACGCCCACTTGGAGGCTGATGACCGTTTTCAACGGGCAGCAGAAAATAAATAGGGAGCAATTTTCCAGCGAGGGCCTTGACCATCGTGGCAAATGCATCTGGTAGTGGTGGTTGTTATGGTGGGTAGTTAGTTGGCCTTGGGTCACGACACATGGTCACCAACCCCATCATCAATTCTCGTCTACCGTCCCAAAGTTGAACTCTATACGAGTTTGAACACCTTTACGGAGTTATTTGGGAAGACTATTTTGCCGAGGTGCGCGCCCTCTCGTCTTATTAATCCTCAGCCTCCCACCCAACAAGGTCGGGCGAAAAAGCTTCTTTCTCGTAAAGTTTACGGAATGCTTGGCTTGATGCTCTGACACGCCCCCCCACATCGCGAACCTGACCGATTCGGTTCTGCGAGAGCCTAACAAAGAGTAATGTTCTTCATTTCTGGCTCAACGAATCCCATGCAGTAGAAGAAACATAATTACGTATTTTTTTTTTGACATTTCCCCCACAATCCCCATGGCTATTTTAGGGGGGGTGTACGGGTTATGAATCGTATATACTTGCCGAATAAAGCCTGTAGGTGAGGAAAATGAGGCAATGAGTCCAGATGACTCGTCGTTGAGAACGGCAGTTGGATATCTGTGAAGAACCGGCTTCTTTTACGTTGCGTACGGCAACAATGAATACAACCGCGGCAAACGCTTCTGCCAGACTCACGGTGCGGCACTGCGCGTATGTGTCATTGTGCGCCATGTGTCGCTGTGCAAGCAAGGCCTGTCTACCTATTCGTAGCTTTGAAAACCTGTCTACTATATTGCTTGTTTCAGCATATAAATGACTTGCATCCACGTGCCCATCTTTTAATAGAATAATGAGCAAGTTTAATCGTGATAACAACAATAGATAGGCATGGGGATATACCCATGGTCATGGTGTAATTATTCCGCAAATCTAGTGACTTGTATCTAGCGCGCCGTCGCATCACAACCTGATCGCCCGCCGCTTGGCAACGCTACAGGGGACCCGATTATTTTACGTTGTTCTGAAGACGCCACTTTTGGGCCTTGGAATCGTAGACACCCCTCGAGTGGCTTGGGGCTTGGGGGTCACTGGAGCTCTGCGAAGTGATCCGGGCGAGTCTTATGAGGGGCCTTGAGCAAAGATCCACCACCCACCCATAGCCCACTAAATCCCTTGTACCTGTCCACTAGGTACCAGTAAAGGAAGGTGCACTGCCCGCTGAAACTCCAGTAATAATAGCCTACCTTACTAGTACCATCCCCCCAGCCCCCCAGCCCCTCCACCAAGATGCTCCCCTCGCCTCATCACATCCGTCCGTCCATCCATCCATCAGACCATCACCCATCTCGCTTCGCTCATCGTTCTGGAAGGTCTTTTGCCACGTGTGACCAAATCTCACGTCTCCGCCTTTTTTCTCCTCCCTTGCTCAGCACAGAGCCGCGCCCTGCTACTCTCGTCTGCCCGCGCACGCCGTCGCCCCGATCCATGATCCCTCATCGCCTCCAGCAAGGAACAGCAAAGTCGTAAGAGACGCAAAAATCCGAACCCGCTTTGCAACCAGCTTCTTCGTATGGATTATTGACCGCACGATGCTCACTTGAATTTGCCGTGGGGGCGTGCGTTTGCCTCAATCTCTGGTGCCTGATTGCCTGCCCTCGGAGAGTGCCGTCCATGACACTCGGGACGACCATCGTCTGCCCGATTGTCGGTCCTATCTCATCCTGGTTCGCATCGGCTGCAGCGACATCACATCCGCCCGATAACCTCTTTCTTGTCACCCTTCCATGTCTGCCGAGGAGCCAAAATAGCTTACTGATATGCCTTGCCCGCCGTTGCAGCATGCTCACGATGGCTCGTCTTTGCCCTACCCCACTCGCACTACGCACTTCTCAAGATTGCCGTCTTTGGCCCGTCCTGCTTTCTTGCAACCTCTTTGCTTTCTCGCCGCCATGACCCATGGCTCCTGTTCTTGCCTCATCATCGGCCTAGCACGGCTATCGGATGTACCAGGCGCTCTCTCGACTGCCGCATCGCCGGACTACCCCCACACATGCTACCTAAATACCGAGTACCCCGAATCGTTCCATCAAAGCCAAACCATACGAGTCATGGAGTTTTCATCTAGTTGTCGGCAAATTGTATCGTCGCGACACGCCCACACATCACACCCCTCCCAGTAATGTGTAGATTTTCTGCAAATAGTATCGCAGAGAAAGCAACGCCAAAGCCAACACAGGCTCAACACTGCTCGCGGACCTGGGGTTGCATCGCGCCGCATCAAATCGGCTGCAAAAGCGAGCCGCTTCACCTGCCGTCCGAGCATAAACCTACGCACAATCAGACATCATCGGGTTTGCGGGCGCACTTCTTTGTTCCTTTGTTGAGCCGTCTTTATTGTTCCTTAGCTCTGCGACTTACGCCCCTCTGACCGCCTGCCGCGGCGGAACCACCGGCCGCAATATAAAAGATTCAACAATGCTTGGCCACCCCACCCGACCATCTGCATCTTTTAGACTAGTCGCAAAAGACCCTGAACTGGCAAGGGGCATTTGCTGTTCGCCGCCGCCGCCCGTTCACCACGGGCCACGACATCAATTGCCGATTTCCAGCTCGGTTTCTGAACACGGCAAAGCCCACGGAGTACGCCACACGATACTACAAAACCTGATCCAGCATAGCCCTGGCGCCCATCGTCGCAAATGTCTCTAGTAAAGAACCACGACGGGTGTCGATCGGCATCGAGGCCTAATCTGCACAGCAGAAACCAAGGCCACACGCACCCTTCTGTCTCGTTTATCCGTAGTGGCCGCTAATCTACCGTCTGCATCACTGATGCCTATTCGCTCAATTCGCCGATGCCCCGGGCTTTGCGGTAGAAGGTGTCAATATGCCGCTACAGCAGTGCGACCACGCCAGCAGAAAGAGATTACTTCAGCAGAGGCCAATCAAATATCCCGAGCTTTCACAGAGCGTGTGACACGGAGCAGAGTTCGACTTCGGGACTAGCTCGGAGACAAGGGCTGGCATGCCTCTCCGATATTGTGCATTGCAGGTTCCTGCAGTCACACCCACCTCGGCTGCCTGATGTGTCGAACCAGATGCGACAAGTAGGCCGCCATCCTGCGTTGTTTTGCCGCGTGCCAGTGATACCTCGAGCCCTTCTGCGTACGGCGTAGGAAGATAGGCTGCGCCGCGGAGGATTCAGCTCACCGCTTTCTCTGGAGCACTGCTAGCATTGTTACACACATATCCATTGCAATGCTACTGTTACCACACAGCAGTATTATTGAACCACAACAAAAAAAATCAATAGTGGAAGGAGCTAAGCAGAGGACCCATCATGTTCATCTAGCTGTGTGCAACTGGTGATACTTTGTGCAAGGCCGCACCGTCAGAGGGAGCATCTCTGAGCTAATCGGCCATTGGTGGGACGCACACAATCTTGAAGCTAGCGGCTAGACCTCGGGGACAACGCAGCAGCTGGCGCAAATCGCTCAAAAGAGGCGCCAACAAGCTGAAGGTGCGGAAACAGGCCACGAGCAACAAGCTGACCCGCCCTCGCATCTGCGTTGCCAAAAGGTGCGATGTAACGCTGCCGGAAAATTGTGTGGGCGATGAGGTCAAGCCCCCTTTGTTTCTTCATCATTTTTTAATGGACGTCACACGGAGGGAGGGGGGCTTGCTTGTTGGCAGATGGACATCTGCCCATGGCAATGTCGCATGTGGTACTGTGATTTGAGGGGTGGCCCTTGCGAGATGCCTGCAGAATACAGCATGCATGTGAGCAGATGCACACCAACTGGTATGGGAAAGCTGAACAATGATGAAGACGAGCCAAGACCACAGGGATCTGTAGCAAGGGGGGAGGAAGGAGGGCGCCCACGCTAACAAAAGCAGACCTCGGTTGCCTCGTGCTTTCGTTGGTTGTTGCAGTTTGATTGAGGAATGATTTCCTTTTTTTACTTTTCCTTTCCCGTAACAATGGCCTGCGCCCGCTCCCAACGGCACGGCCGCAGGGGATCGAAATCGCGATACAAGAGCAAGGAAAAAGAAATACCAATGCAACCGTGTGTGCATATGTGTATGTGGCTCCAGCTCCTACGTCAAAAGAACCACGAAAGGAAAAAAATATTATCCGAAGAGTTTCTGCAGTTCCGGCTTTCAAGGCAGCACAGAAAAGATGGTTCGCCGAAGCAGACAACAATTGATACTCGAGCTAACACACAACTTGTCGCCAATCTGCTTGGAGAAGAACCCCCCTTGCTCCTGGAACGGGTAGCCGCAGCCGATCGCTAGAATCAGCAACGATTTGCTCCTATTTATCTAAACTTTTATTGGTCATAAAGTCGGCTGGCAGAGACAAACTAAAAGGAAGAAGAAAAAATTGCTTTAATCTCAAGACCCGGAGATGACAGTGGTTATTGTTTACTTGCCCAACCGCCGCCACCCCGTTTGTGTGACAGAGGGCACAAGACGAATTATAGCTCTCCGATTTTTAATCGACCGGGGGCGCTATCTTACCAGATTGCAGGCACAAGACGATTTTGGGTGCCTGGCCTTTTACGGACAAACCATGTCGCCCCGCCCCCCCCCCCCCCGCCTCTCCATCGTGGTCGGGGAACAAGAAAACAGCGCGGCCCTCTGTTCTGTAAAGATGATACTAATCTTAACAAGAAGGAGGGGGTCGCGTTGGCGACGATGAGTGTGAGTATGCGTGTGATTGAGAACGGAGATGGAGGGGGAGTGCGGGATGCGCACGAAAGCGATGCATGCATCTGATCTGTGAGAGATCAAAAGGCCGCAGAGCAAGCTGTTGAGTAGCCCGGGCCGCCGCTTGCCGCCTTTGCTACTAAAAAGCCGTGGAGCCAATGGATGTTATGAGATGTGCCCTGCATCGGCGAGGTCTTTTTGTAGTGTCCGCCGGGCCACTTTGCAGTCCAAGTCCACTCCCCCTCCACGATACGTCCATGATGCAGAAATGAAGTCAAAAGGCATCTTTTGTGGTTTTTGCGTGCATGTAACACGCACGCGACAGCCTGATGGAGCCAAGGCGAGAGCCTCGTTTCCATACGCCTCACCTACTCCATGCGATTTGTAATAAATTCTGCTGTGACGGCAGCCTGTTTTGCCTTGCCTCTCTTCTCTCGGCACCAGATGCAACATCAACTTAAGAAAATTGACTACTTCAAGCCCATGTAGTGTTAGACCATGCGCATGTCTGGTGATGCTGTGACAACTGCGGTACTCGTCTAGCCCTCTTGGACAGTGGTTGGGCGGGTGTCATTGCTTCCCTACACGTTCGTTACTAGCGCTTCGCGACAGAACATTGTCCCCGCAATCTCTTGGTACATTGTGTCTTGGGTCGCGACCAACATGGCGCAGGTGGCCGCACTGGAGGACGGCGTGCGCCGCCAAACCTTGGCGTAACCGTTGACAAGACCACTTGGGCTAACAATGGTGAGATTTCTTCAGCAGGCGACGCCCGCCACCGCCTTCCCTCTTGTTTTGCAATGAGTTGAGTTTTATTTGGCGCCCGCGCATATGGCCTAAAGTTGTCGCCGCCGCATACGCTCCGTTTACCCACTCACATCACCACCGGGCGTAACTTAAGAGAGCCTGAGCCGAGAGTGAGCGCGACCCCCTGTTTTGTAATTCCCGCTCGCAGCTTCTCGGCCGAAGGTATGCTTTGCTCGTGAGACCAATGGCGTAGCCTTGTAGTCCCGAGCGTAATAGCAATCCAACTAGAGGGGGATACTTAGGTAGGTAGGAAGCTAATACCGAGATAAATGTTGAATCGATGTGTCATCGTGATCGAAGCAACATACGCGTAAATAAGCGAAACAAGTCCGTCATTCCGTTGTTCCGAGATGTGAGGGAGGGGAGGAGAACTTTGGTCTCAGATCAAGAGACAACCTCTGTTCTGCGCCCGTCTCGCTTCTTACTACCCGCCAAGATGCGGTGTTTTTAATGCAACAAGGTCATCGGACTTGTGGCGTTTCTCCGAGGGAGGGCATCGAAAGTGTGCGTGCGTACTATTATGATTGGGCTTGTACCATTGAGTGTTTTGCGAGACCAGCCTCGTTTCTCGCCTCTGACTGCTTGAAAACACTGGCGCCGACCTCGCTTTCGTGCTTTGTCCGAAACGTTGAGGCTATCTAGCCTGTTTTCTTCTCTGTGCAAATCGCATACGAATGAAGATCCTTTTGCCCAGTCGGTGGCGGCGTCAGACCACACAGGCATACCGCGGAATAGGACATGTGGTGGGCTAGCTAGCGCCGAATCCTTCTTTGTTGGCAATCGAAAAGAGGAGGGGTTGGGGGGGGGATCAATGCTAACAAGCGTAGATTCCCGCTGCCGATGCGTTTGCTTTTTGTAAAGGAACGAGTGACATTGGATAGCCGCATCACACACAGCGTAGTTATCATCAACCAGCCAGCTTGTTGCACCCCCCCTCCTTGCACCAACGATGCCACAGCTGAGGCAAGGCTAACGAGGCGGGCGCGGTCCTCCAAATCAGGATGGCGCCATCAATATGCATCGCCGCAGCCCAAAGTAAACGAAGATAAAAAAGAATGGACGGGCGCACCAAGAAGCAGCATGATGCAACATAAAGTGATGCAGCAAAGTGCGAAATCTTGTCCGATTGGGCTGGTCGTCAAGGTCTGCTGCTGCAGGTGGCTCTTTCCCTATTCCTTCCCAACCAGAGAAACTTCCGAAAGCGGAAAAACAGCCGGCCGAGACGTTTTTGCCAGCAAGGTGGGCAATAATTTTGATTCGTTCATGTCATTTCAAGAAAAAAAAAAAGGATTGAAAGCGGAGACACACATCGTCGAGGCTGGCGGTGGCGGAACCAACATTTGGTAAGAGACCCTCCCCCTCCCCGCCTTGGCTTCGAGACGATGAAGGGGCCGCACCAACGGGGAGAGGAAGGAAAAAGAGGCTGGTCGACGCGAAAGGAAAACCCACTCGCATTTGTAGCCCCAGCTGAGCAGCCCCGTACAGAGTCCACGATGAGGCGTATATTGGCTCCATCTGCTGACGCTGCGCCGACATCCAAAGTTTTGGGTCGTTTTATGGGCACTTGACGCCTCGTCTGCCTTGAGAGGTTGAGAGGCAAGAGAGGGTATCGACCTGCTCGTACGAGATCACAACAGTAATAAGCAATTATCTAGTGGATACATGGGCTTTGTGAGCCAAGTCAAGACAAGAAAAGGGTGACATGGCGTCTTTTGGCCAAAAGTTTGTTGTCCTACGCGGCGCTTATCAGACACCAACGAAAAGAAGAAACGAGAGACGATGGGCAGCCACTCTTCGCAGAAGCAACGGCCTGGCTTGCAGATTCGGCACCCTGTGCACAAATGGGATTATTGACTCGATAGCATCCTGAAACAAGGATATGATGAGAGATTGTAGCTTTTTATTACTGGACAAGTTCTTGGCTTGCATTAGCATTACTTGGGGCTCCACCGTTTGCAAAGACTGGACTGGCAGACGAGCAGGAAAAAAAATAAAACGGCTCATCAGGTGGCAGAAAATAAAGAGGGCGATCAAGATGAGCGGCAGATGCACCTACCGACAGTATGGACACAGCCTCAGCACAAAAGAAGGAAACCTACGATGGACACGAGTCAGGCGGCTTGTTCCGAGCACGGTTTGGCGGGGTTGAGTTGCACCGTAAAATGACAGGATGAACTGGTGCATCATGACCGGCAGACGCCATCATGCATTCTTGACCGGACGTGGATCCGCTAGTCGAGATGCAGACAACGAATGCACTGTGGAAAGCCGTGATGGATCGCTTGGGAAAAGGGGGACTCGACTCGTCCAAGATGGCTCTGCGAGAGCCCTGACTCGTTCAGATGGGCCGGCCAACCAGACGGTCAAGACGCAACTGCGAACGAGGGCCAAATAGTGCCAGGGCCCTTTTTTTCTGATCCCGACCCTCTTTAATCGAACATTGTCTGGAAAAATCTTTCTGCAGTCGGCTTGGTTGCGATGGTCGGCAATGCCTCGTTGCGGAAACAAAGGAAATCATTGGTGTTGCTGATGAGGGCGTTGCAGCGCCAAAAAAAGAGTCAAGGCTCGGCCAAGGCTGGAACCGACGCCCGCGCCATCCGCGTATTGTCAGAAAGAAAAGGTGGAAAGGGCATCATACGGTGACATTTACAAACGTTGGTTCGAGGCAAGGTTTTTTCGGGACTCGGTGCACCGCCTGCGTCTTGCCCCTTTGTCGAAAACGTATGACCAGAAAAGAGCACATAGCGATGCAAGCCCCGATTCGTCAAAGAGGATCCTCTCGCTGGAGAAGTCTATTGAGCGAAGATGAACTAGTCGACTAGTCTGAAGGTTGAACGAGGCTTTGGTACAGCAATCAGGCTATGCGTGACATGAGAAGGATTTCCGGTAGAGCCGCAGGCCTCTGGCGCCGCGCGGGATCGTTTGGCCGCTACCAAAAAGGGAAAATCCAGGCGCTGCCATGATAGGCGAGGAGCTAGCACGGGGACAGGATGCTGGACAATCACGTCGTCAACGTAACAAGGCCAAGGCTCATTCACACCAGCGTCACTGTCGATGGCTCGTCTCCACCCTTGGCGATGTGCTCGGGGAAGGGCAAAATGGGAATATGCAAGACTAGGGAGAAACACTTTTGCGGGCGCGCGTTGGTCGCGGATCGATGAAGCGTTACCGCACAACGGCCGTGCGAGAGAGTTGTTGTTCGCGATGAACCATGCAACCGGACTTGTCTCCGCAGGACTGCTTTCTGCGCTCAAACCAGGCCACGTACATGGATCAAGATGAGCGAGAAGCCCCAACTGGCGGCCTCGTTACCGTTCTTTATCACATTGTCATTCGAACTCTGGTGGGTTTACCGATGACATACCCAGAGCCGGTTTTCCGTACCCGGCTACAGCTTCCAGTGGCTTGGTAGCGGTTTTTTTGGGTTTGGCTTTCCGGGGCCAAGCGTTTGATTTGCTCCCCCGACGAGAATTAAAATAAGTAAAAAGAGCGCCACACCACGAGGGAAAACATCCCTGACTCCGTCCATCGGATCTGACTATTTTACGGTTGTAATAGTGCCTGGGGTGTGGTGGCCCCATGACGAGCGGCGTGAGATTTCCGTCGGAGATGGGCCAAGATTTTTTCTTTTTTCCTTTTTTGTTTATTTAGCATCCCAGGTCATATTTGCTTCGGAACTTGTCCACTAGAGGGGACAAGGGGAGTCAAGTTCGGTTCTCGGCGGAAGAGAGGGTATCATCATATGGTAGCACGGCGATGAAGACAATGAAGGGGAAGATTAGCAGGCTTTGTGCAGCAATAATGTGCATCTGGAATGGGGGTTCTGTTTTTTGTGTCGGTATTTTCTCGCGAATCGTAGTACGATACAATCGGTTAAGCTAGTTGGATGGCTGAAAGGTTATGGTGCATGTGTTCTGCAATGAAACATACTTTCGGCCGGGTTCCGTGGTATCTTGGCCAGCCGCCCCCCCTCCTCCAACTTCCTTCTTCAGCTGCGCCGCAGCCCCGGCGAAAGAAAGGAGCACGATGGAACAAAGGGAATTGGGCAGTGATGCCAACGCCGATGTGCGCAGGGGATACAAGAGGCAGAGGAACAGCGAGCACAGGAAAATGTATACAGATGGGTGGACAAGCGTGGCACAGGTGTGTGAGGGTAAGAGAGAAAGAATGAGAGAGAGAGAGAGAGAGAGAGAGAGAGAGAGAGAGAGAGAGATCTTGTTGTGCTGCGTCGTTTTCTGCAGCTGTCCTTGTGATGGCGTGCAGAAAAAGGGTAACATGGCCAGATAAGATGGCGTCTACTACGGTGGTGCTACATCACATCGAATCTGTGAAGCGGGTTGGCGGGGTATGGCGGTGAGTGGCAGGTAGAGGAAGACGGGAAGACGATGACCACAGGAACAGGCAGAACGGGACCGCTGAATAACGGCGATATTGTTGGCACTAGAGAGAAGAAGAAAAAAAAGTAGAAAAAAAAATAGAAAAGCCTCGGGAACGTCCCAGTCGGGCGGATACCAAAAAGACGGTTGAGTAAGTGATTAGCCTGCCGCGCGATTCATCCAAAACCGTGGCCCACCTTTTCTTGTGGCTAATTCAATCGTGTTTTCTTTTCTTTTTTCTTTTTTTTCTTTAATTCAATTTATTACATCTATTTCTTTACCCACTTTCCACCTCTCACCCCACATACGCCCTCCCCTGCACGTGCCCTGCTACTGGTATTACCGACTACTGAGTAGGTTACAACCAAAAAGCTGCCGCTCTCGCAAACGCACACCCTCCTGGTGATCTCAACTTCACCCCCCCTCCATCACCCTGGGCGTTGGCCGAGGTCTCGCTCCCACACCCAAACCTCGTGTCCACCGATTCCTTTGATTCCATCGAGCCCTGCTGCCAAGTCAGATTGTATCGACGGCCTAAAAACGCGCCAGATCCTCTTCCTTTTCGTATGCACACCCCTCCCTTCCCCCTTCTTCCTAGCGACACAGATGCGGTGGCTCTTGGCTTTCTTGCTAAGCCCAGCCCACCTCGTCAACCCATCAACCCATCCGCCCTCCCCATCTTGGTGACATTGCCACGCGCCGCATATTGAAAGCGGGCGATGCCCAAAACCAGTCCCCCGGCAAAGCTCCGTCTTACACTAGGAAGACGAGCATCAGAAAAAAAAAAAGGCAAAAAGAAAGAGAGGCCCGACAGTCCAGCGCACACACCATTCCCACCCTAGCCGGGCTTTATTAACACACCTACCCCCCCGTACTCGTCTAAGCTGGCTCGTCTTGCATAACACATATTAACAAGCCTGCCCCAAACATCATCGTCCATTCGACTTTGATTCTTCCCAACCTTCAACATTTTCCAACCGCATGCATACCTACTACTAACAACCATCTCGTCTTTGCCGACTTGCTTCATCCGCACTCGACCAAGCAAACATCGTCACAACCAACAAACAACCACACATTGCAGGCACACCTCACCAGCCGGCCATGGCAGCTGCCTCTGTCCTCACTCCAAGCGCTCACTACCAGCCGTCGTCCTTTGCCTCATCTACCTATACGCCTCTATCGTCCGGCTCCTCGCCTACGACTAGCATGATTACCTCCGCCGAGCCTCGTCGGCCGACCGACGATCACACTAGCGAAGCGCCCCCTCGCCAGTCGCTGCCCTCCATCTCCGAAGTCATATCTGGTGCCCGCCCTGGCCAGTATGCTCCTCACCACAGCAGCATGCCGCCGCAGCCCAGCTCCGGCGGCTTGCCTTCGCCCTTTGCTCCTC
This sequence comes from Beauveria varroae, assembly GCA_030780425.1. Classification (NCBI taxonomy): domain Eukaryota; kingdom Fungi; phylum Ascomycota; class Sordariomycetes; order Hypocreales; family Cordycipitaceae; genus Beauveria; species Beauveria varroae. The sequence continues at coordinate 14,055 of JAPFUP010000274.1, read as the reverse complement.
CGTCTCGCCAATACACCGACTCTGACAAGCACTCGCGATCGCCGCAGCCGCTTCACCCTGCCTCGTTTCCCTCGAGGCAAGATACCATTCCTGCCTTTGCCGACTCCCCCAGACCTCCATTCAACGGCCGCGCCGGCCTGCCTCCCGTCACCGACCGCAGACCAACGCCCCCCGGCAAGCCTGATGGTCCTGGCCATGGCCCTGTTCATCACGATCACCGTTCCGTCTCGGGCGGCTACCCTCAGCCCCCCGCTCCTACCTCGCATCCCTTTCAGCCTCCTCACCTACCGCCTGGCCAGATGCCGCTGCCCGTATACCCAATTTCTCCCCGCCACGAGCACTACGACGCTCCCCGCCCCCAAACTCACGGCGAGCCTGGTCCCTACTCTCGCAGCAGATACGAGGCTACCCCCCGACACTACGAAAATTGGACTTACCACGAGTCTTTCAGCAGAGTATGTTTGCCTAGCCAGATGCCTTGCTTCTCCCTTGCTAACAAGTCGGCGCAGATTGGATCTAATTCCCGCACACTATTCAACTTCGCCGAGGCCTACGGCCGTGCTGCTCAGGAGCAGCAAGGGGGCCAGTCATCTGTGGAGCGCCTGCCTAGCGAACGCGAGGTCAATGAAATGCTAGCCAATGCCGACTATATCAAGCGGTCTCTGGAGCAGGTCCGTGATATCGTTCAACATACCGAGCGCGCGCGCGAGGGGGCCAAGGCCAAGAGTGCGTACGAAGAGAGCCACGACGCCAGCATGTACAACGATGGCATGAAGCCTCATTACCCAGTCAATGAGGTCAAGAAGCGCCGCGGTGTAAGTGAGGCAACATAAAAAGCTTACGAGTTACGTCACTAACAACCAGCATAGCGCGCCGCCCCTCCTGGCCGCTGCCATAGCTGCAACAGAATCGACACTCCTGAATGGCGACGCGGGCCCGACGGCGCTCGCACACTGTGCAATGCCTGCGGGCTGCACTATGCCAAGCTGGAGCGCAAGCGCCAACTGGAAGCTCGATCACTGCGACCCAAGACGGAGGAGCGCAACTAAGAGACACGGTGGCGTTGGGGCATTAGCCTCTGACGTGGCTAAAAAAGAAAAAAAGGAAAACAAAACGTTGTGGGTCAAGAAGTTGCTGGTTCGCATAGCGTCGGGCGTCAAACCTTGACAGCGCCAGGCTTGCCCAGACCCCGAAAGATGGTGGCAGCATCGATACCACGACGGCACGACATGCACCGACTGCTTACTCAGATACTGGCGACGCAGAAGAAGAAAATACCCCCGAGCATCATTCTTCTTGGAAAAGAAAGATGTTGAGCGGCGCACGAGATGCGCACATGTTTCAACTACAATACCTCAAAGGATGACTTGAGCGATAAGGAGGTGGGGAATGGGCATTTTTCCATGGCGTTTTGTTATTTTGGCCTCTGCCTTTTGGAATGATTTATTAGTACAGGATGGATTCCTCGGGGACGCTTTCTTCTTTTTTCTTGTTCTCGATTGCTTGGTTGTGGATGTGGCTTCGGTCACAAAGACGGGGTTTCGCGCAAGCTGTGACGGACACGATTTTCTTTGATACTGTGTTGGGCTGGTGTGGCATGCTTGCCTCTACATCACCAACACTAGGGATTTGCTTCTTGTGGCTTATTTATTTTCTGTTGTCTGTTGATGACATCATTGGGCGGGTCAAGCTTTGCGATTTATGATTTTTTTGGTATTTTTCAACCATTTTAGACTTGGGAAGAGGTTACAGGACGAGGTGGGGAAAGACGAGAGATTACGGCAACGTGGTCTCGAGCAAACAAGATGCAAATCGAATACGATTTTTTTATCTAAAAAAAATGGGCACATTGTAGGCAAACATGCAAATCTTGTGACGATCGATGTAGATCTGGGACGATGGCGTAAGATGTGATGAGTGGTGGTGTGGTGCATGATACGAGGGGTTCGTTGTTTTGCCTGCATACGGATCCAGGTATGGCGATTGCTCTTGTCAACAAGGAAGAAAAGGGGGCAACTAAGCCAATCTCGGAAACTAAGCTCGCACAAGTCGACGTTGGCATGGCCCTGACGCCGAGGGAGGGGGGTGGCGTGGCCTAGGTTGTCTGGAATGCAAACATTGTTTGTTCTGTGTGTGATGGATGCGGGAGATTAGGTAGACAGATCCCCGATGAGTAGAAACAGGCGTTCAGCTGAAAGGGGGGGGGGGGGGGGTTTGCGGGGGGATACTGATAAGCCCACCGAGTTGTTGTTTCTTCTTGATGATTCTTGTTGGCGAAGAATGTTACAGGTCATTGCGGGAGAGGCAATCTCATATTAGGGTGGCAAGATTCTGGTTTACATCTGTCGATTTTAGCACCGTTGTGATCTCTGAGAGTTTTGGGGCGCTCACAACTTGAAAACATAAGCATTACGCCAAAACTCTATTCTATAGTCATGATGCTTTCTATTTGATCTTGACTTTTTTTTTGTAAACTCTTTTCCCCCTTCTTTTACACGATTCGATTCTAATAGTTGTCATTGCTTCCTTGTTCATTTGTCGTTGGTATCATTTGTTTGCTTGCCGCGCCGATCAAGTTTCCCCCACCCGCACGGGCCACCGAGGCGATTTGTCTATTCTTTCCCTTACTTGCTTACATATTAGCTCGAAAAGAATCTTTATTTTTCTTTTCTCCGTCCCGTCTGACGACTTCGTGGGGTGCTTTCTTTTTCTTCGAGGGAGAACACTAGTCATGTCGTGCGTCAGTGACATTCCCGGGGAACAGAACCGACGTCTTCCGGATGCACTTGTCGCGCCTTTTTGGCGTGCGTTGGCGCCGCCCTAGAAAGCTGAGACTCTGGAATGCGGGGGGGACCGGGCCAACGCAATGCAGCCTTCGCAGCAGCCCTTTTCTTTCGTTTACTTCTGGTATGGGGCTCGTGATTGATGAAGAATGGAGGCTACCATGATGAATGCGTAATGAGTCACATCACGCAGGGCGCAGAAACAGAATGAAACTCAAATCAGGATCGCGCGCAGAATCAAAACTACAAATAGCAACAGACTAATTTGGTAAGAGGCTGAAAGGCATATTCAAACTCTCCCTGTCGAGGTAGGAAACGTGGCCCTCTATATTTGGACCCAGCCATTGGCTTTGGCATGCGCAGACGCCCTCGGATGGTGGGCAGGAAGATAATTTGACAAGGTTACTCGCAAGACTCGGGCCATGCGAGATGAATCTCCCCCTTCCCCGCCGCCCTAGGATTATGCGGGAGAACTATTCATATTCCGCAGCAACGGCACGGGAAGACGGGTCAACGAGATCGACCTGCAGCGGTTTTCTCCTTTATTATGGAAGACCTGTCAAAGGGGACGGACGGGAGACGTGCCACAAACGGGCATTGTCATCCGAGACAACACAATAATGCGACTGTCCTCGAATCCCCGATTCAATGGTACGTCAAGAGGAAAGGAAAAAAAGAAAAAAAAAAAAGACAGGCATACATGTGCGTCGGATTTGGCACGATCCTGACTTGCAGGAGCGCATTGCCTCGGAAATGAAGCGGGCAGTTTGGACTACGCGTGACAAAAGTTCAATCTCCGAGGTAGACATAAGAATGTGCCCAACAAAAGAGGCTCCAGACAAAGATCCGTAAAGCAAGGCCGTCACACTCGACACAAACCGGTTTCGGGAGAGCTAGATGCCGTTTTAAGACGGGTTGGAACGGTAACTTGAGCAAGAGAAACAAGAAGAAGAAAAAGTTGGCAAGACGGCTGAAAGGAAAGAGATCGCACTACAGGGTCTTAGACACTGAAGAAATAATGTGTGTGTGTCTTTTTTTTTTTTTTTTTTTTTTTTTCTCATTTGCTCTATACAGATGCATCCATATCATTTTGGCTCATCCACGGGCGTCTGCTTTGTTAGTTGTTCAGCTTATTGGCCAAAGTCGGCCACGGCGCGCGCCCGCCAAGACGGACTCGGGCCCAACGGCGCGCGCCGGAAACAATATTTTTTTTTATTTTTTTGTTGCCAGAGCAGGAGCCGCCCCTTCGATCAAAGCGCCCGCAGGCTGGTGCTTGTAAAAAGTGTAAAAAAAGACTGAGAAAGGCAAGCTCAGACGAAAATGTCACACAGCGCCCGTTGAGAAACAAGGGGTCCAAGAACGGTGTTGCGCAGGGCGGGTGCATGCAAAGCACATGTTCTTCTTCTTCTTCTTCTTCTTCTTCTTCTTCTTCTTCAACTCGTTGACTTTTGTTTGCGAGTTTACAAGATTAGCAAGAGCTGTCTTTTCTCCTCCCTAATTTTGACGTGTTACTAGGGCAGGTAGGTTGTATACCTTGCTCTACTCTGTATCAAAGGAACCTGTTGCGTTTTCGGGATGATCATCGCCAAGGATAGCAAAACATCCCCCAGCTTCGAGGCCAAATCAAATCGCAATAGATTAACCGCCCCCCCCCTTGCCCCCCTGTAGTGATTATTCGTCACGCTGCCGATCGCGGTGTAGGCCAAGCACATGAAAGGGAACAATGACCGTACTGATACGTCGTCGTGGTCTCCCCCGCACCGGCGCGTGCACGGTCGCATGGGAATGCGATGGATCTGACAGCGCACACATGCAGTTTTAATATATTCTATGCAGTGCGACGAATAGAGAACACGCAAGGGGTTGGGGAGTCCAATCGGGCGGGAGGAGGAGGAGGGGTGTTTGTGTGGGTGGGTTATAACATGTCCGTCACGGGGACGCCCGAAAAGAACAAAAAGAGATGGCCCATGGTAGTTGAAAATCCCAGCCAGGCTGGCCCGTGTTGTAATAAGCTCTGGGCAAGGCTTTTAGGGTTTGCTGGCTTTGTCTCCGTTGCGACTCTGCAACGTATCGTGTGAGCTTTTTGTTGAACCCTTTTATTTTCAGCTCACTAGTTCCCGGGCGCGGGTTTGAGTCTACCTATCAGTATGCTTCTGGGACGGCTTGGCGCTCAACTTTCTTCTTGTTTTTGAAATGCATGCCTGCCATTTGCCCGTTTTTTATTTGTCTTTGCGGCTTTCCCGCACCTCGGCCCTCCGACTTTTTGCATTTGCCTTGAGCCATTTCGTACACGGGGGAAGGGGGGGGGGGGTGGTGGGTTGGATTCTTACAAAAATGCGTACTTGCGTACGTTGTTGCTTCATGACCTCGGCTACAGATGTACGGATACGTCACAAACAACAACCCCTCTCCTCTCCTGTCGCCGGTCTTACAAGCCCGTTGTGTACGCCCGTACGACGCCATCAGAATTAAAAGGCTACCTGCAGGACGGATCTGAGTTTTTTTTCCCTTTTCGGACTCCGACTACGGTCAGGAGGGGGGGTGTAGTGGGAAGCAGGCGGGCCAAAAAGGGCATGCATGTTTGTGAATGTCCTCTCCATCGGCTTCACCGCTGGCAAGATCCGCCAGGTCGCCCGTCTCTGTGTAACTGTGATGATGTAGACGGGGGTGGCATGAGGGCATCCGACGGCCATGACACGCTGCTTTTTGTACTCTGTAATACCAATGTCTCTTTTTTTTTGCTTCTTCTTTTTCTTCTCTTTCTGTTGTTGTATCACCTTGGACCCCCGCCGCCGGCGACGCCCCCCTCCTCCTTTTCTTGGCGACAAATCTTGAAAAGGCGCAATATCGGCCAACCGGGATCGTTGTCCTCGCTAATGTGCCTCATCACCTGATAATATGGCCGTTACAACCACAAGGCATGTATGTATGCGTTGTTGGGCGTGTGTAACAGAGGCGTGGTCCGCGCGGGCGGGATGGGCGAGACAGAATCGGCACCATCCCCCTTTTGCTCTTTGTTGAGGGTGTTCTCACCAGCCTTGCAAAGCCTCATCGAGGGGAGGGCGCCGGTATATTGCCTGGTCTGTGATGGCGCACCGACGCATCTTTTGCTGCGGCCACCCTTTTCCCTCTGGTCCTGAACATGGCCAGCAAAGCAGCCGTTCGAGGGACGAGCGACCGCTGTTGGTGGCACAAAAGTCGGACGTGCATTCGAGGATGGGCCCGTCACCCCTCTCTGTCCACCGAGCCTCGGTTCAACGGGCGTGCTCAGGGTCGCGGACAGCTGTTGTAATATGTCTCAAGCCGGCCCGAGGGCACGGGTTCGTTTTTCGGAGCGCCCTTTTAGGTTCGTCACAATTTTCATCACATTCTCAAGAGACCCAAGAGAACGGATCTTTGCCCGTCCACGTCCATATGCAGGCCTTAACACTTTGCCTTGTTGTGTCATCCCTTGTCGCTGGGTGCCGCGGCGCGAGGCGATGAACGGCCCGTCGGGTAGATGTGATTAGTGGGGATCGCCGTTGAGCGGCTGCCAGCTGGCTGTGCATATGAGCAAGGGCCGTCTCAAACGGCCGATGGCCTGCACACATCATCATCACTACCACCACCACGACATGTAATTGTTCGGCGTTTGGTCCACGAGAAACGCATCTCCCATCGGCGACCCATCTATCAGTATGCAAAGCTGCATCTTCTTTGTAACCCCCCGTACAGCCACAATCGAGCGACCCGCTTCAGCAGACGCAGTCGCACGAGGCTCTTTGGCTTTGTCTTTGCATCCATCGCCTGACGCTGAATCACGCCCAGTTGCGGAGGCGTCTGGGCCAGCCACAGTGAGTGAGAGTCCGAGAGATGATACAAAGCGCCAATCAAATCAAATGCCGCAACGCTGCTAACTGCAAGTGCTGCACTATTGCCCGTGTCTCAGCCCTCTAAGCGGCGGCCGCACAATGTTCCGAGACTTGGGGCTCGTCGATCGCTTGGCGCATTTTGTGTGGGCAACGGCCGCTGCTCCCACTATCCGCGGTGTGGGTGCCTGGGTCTCACGATGACATCCCCTCGGTTCGCTGCCAACAGGGGATTCGGAAGACCAATTAAACCTCTAGTTCATCCGAAAAGGTCATCGCCGGCTGTCGAAACCACTACGCCGTAACAAATTTCAGACAGGAAAACATCACCAGCCCGTGCAGCGACTGCGACAAAATACAGGTGCCGCCTCACACAGTCGACAGCAAGCGAATACATGTGCGCCAAGTAGGATGTCATGCCAGCGATTTCACACATGGCCGTGTTTGAGATTTGACTTAGATGCAAAGGGCTGCTCGTCGGCGCCTCGTGTGTGGTGGTGGTTTCAGCTGCTGAACGCCATTGTGACCGTCGCATTCCAGCGACTCAGGCAGGCACTATACGCCGCCCGGCAGTTACTATTCGGCGCCAATTGCGCCATTAGGTATGCTCTGGTCGTTGTCCTGGGGCAGTAGCGTCTATTCTATTTTCGTTTTATTAGCGGCTGTCCGCGAGCTGTCGAGTGGCTCGGTGGGAGACGAGCCAGTGACCGGGCCTTGGGGCCGCACACAGCGTAACGCCCCAATAGAAGCGTCAAAAGATCATGCAAAGGCTGCACAGTAACGCCGGCTAGGGTTCTGTAGGAAATGACGGCTCTCAAGGGCAAGACAGAAAGAGTTTGTACAACAGCGCTACGCAAGTGCCTGCCTGATTCGTTTCCAAGATCGAGCATCTGCCGGGATATCACAAATGCCAGTCGCCCAACTTCAGCTCGCCTATCCGCGATCCTCATTCCAGGGGGACAAGAAAAGAAAATGCATGGCGTCGGCGCCCCCTTCATCTCTATCATGTCTTGCATGGATCTTGATTGGATCTTTTCTCGTTGACATTTTTGATACACTTGTCGCACACGCCCCCATGGAGACGTGTCCTCTAGCGCCGGCCATCAGTATCTTGCTTGCTGCGCGCAGGGGTAGGTTGGGCTGCGCTTGGGCGCATCTCATCCGGATCTCGCTTCCGCTGCACCTAGTGCCCATCTGCCTGGTCGACGTGGCGGCGCGCCCAAACGACACGGCGTCCAGGATGGTGCCCTGTGTGAGACAACCTGCAGCCTGATGATGAGCATTGTCGTCTCGCGCAATATCAATCCAGTAGCACGTTCCGCGTTTGTCCTTGTTTGACAAGGAAAAAACGCCTCGCATGATTGTGAAATTCGGCAATCTTGCTGGCGGCCGGCCGGAACGGCATCGGTGCATCCGGCGACTCGAACAAGCTTTGCTTGCTGCTTGCTGCGCCCTGCCGAACCCTCATCGACCGACTATGCATATCGGCGCCTGTGGCGGGTCAGCACGTCGCGATATAGCTGAGAGACGTTCCAACTGATGCATCATCTGCACGACTAGCCAGCTGCAAAAGTCCACCGAGAAAGAGTCAGTCTGTCAGGCAACGGGAATATATCAAACCTCTATGGGAAACGACAAAGCTTCCACAAACGGATGACTTGTTTCGCCTGCTGTCGCATTGGCATGACTCCAACTGGTCTGACAGAAACCAGAGTTGCAAGACTCTTCTATCCAATGTCTTGGAAAAAGGCCCCATAACGGCTGGCGTTTTCCTCCTCTGCATACACACATGCTGCGTTTGTAATGCTCTTGGCAACATATCATCGCCGATGCAACGCACAACGACGTCGGTCAACTCGTCCACATCCCAAAATTGTTCAGCTTGGCAGCAGTTGCGTCATGCAGCACGCATAATTGTCTCAAGGCCCATCATATCTCAGCCGTTTGCGCATTACTACTACTATGGCATTCTTGTGACGGTGGGGTCCTTTTCCAGGTAAAACGCATGACAGAGAGACCGACAACCCTCCTCCGAGCACTGTAATGCAATGGTTTGTGGACAGAGTAAGGTGCTACACGCCGCGCCCGGCGTTCATTTTCTCGCCAGCAAGGCGTGAGCGCGTTGCTCTTCGTCTATTACGACGCTCGTCGGACACCCTTGAGCGGACTTGCACGACAAAAAGCAACGATGGCCATGCCAATTGCCGACCATCGCGACATGTTGGGGCAGGCCAAGTGCAGCACCACACAAATAAAGGACTAGTATGAATGCAATCCCAACTATACTAGATCAACGCCGCAGAGAATTCACTGCAGCAAACCGAATAATACCTTTATCAATTGATTGAGTGCTGCGCTGACGGTGCGCTGGCCCGCGAGTCAGGGCATAGAGGCCTTCTGAGCCGGCTTGCTGAGGCATTGTCCCCCTGCACGATCTTCTCGCCCAGGCATGTCGGCTTGGCAAATATCTGCCGATGCGACGTTTGAAAGCACACCCATGCGGGAGGCCTCATCTCTGCTAGAACCATCATACGCCAGTTGCAGAGGCTTGTGCCAGAAACGGAGGGCGCAATGGTAGACTTCCGGCAGATCTCAAGCCCACCGCGACATTTTAGGGGCGTACCGGTACAGAAAGAGTCATGATGCAACCTGCACAAGGTTGCAGCGTGGGGGAAGAGCAATCGAGATTGCGTTTGATCACACACCCTTGGGGCGATTGGGAAGACGGGGCCAATGGCTGCCAGTATTGCGATCTGCCTTGTCTTTTCTTCTTCTTCTTGCCCGCGCCTGCCGTCGCAGTCAGAGCTGCCCTCTGCGTTTTGATCTCTGGAAACCAGCCGGCTTCTACAAGCATTGCGCAGCCGGGGTCTGGCCGGCAGGCAAAAATTGATTCAGAAAATCGGAGTGGCATTGGGACACGAACAAGGTCGCCTCGCCGATCAGCTGCCGACTATTACTCCTGTTTCTTCGCCAAACTCTGTGTAGGGTGTGATTCGAAAATCTCTGCAAGATTACGGAGTTCTGCCAGCTTCATTGAACGTCCAGCCCACCGCGACGGTGTTGGTGACGACGACGGCGGTGCTCAGTCTAGCCTTGCTGCGTAATGATGAACTTGGATTCGCCGCCTAATCTCGTCGTATCTCGCTAGGACGGGGAAAAGGAGCTAGGGCATCTGGGGGTCCAACATCTACGTACGGATTACACGAACCCCGAATGACGGATTTGCATGCTAGTGGATTTCCATAACCCACATGTACTGCCACCCCCCCTTCCTTCTTTTCAACCGAGACGCAGCCATGATTAGCTGCATTACTACGGCCAAAATGGTGTCTCTACTGGTAGTTTCGAACGATACGCTGCGCACGGTTAGTGTAATTCACCGGGACGAAGCCGGAGCACGCAAGAGGGAAAAAAAGGGGGGGTCGCATCGGGGACTCGCAGCAGCCCATCGCTTCGTCGATATCGAAGGACCAAGGTGATGGAGCGCCATGGTGCTAGCGGGATCGTCTCGGGGTCTGGAAAGGGTAATTTTGTGCGATTCCAGGTACCGATCATTCCTTTGCTCGGCCAGGAAAACTGTGCCGTGGTCGAGGATCCCTTCGGCATTTGCACATCCGCGAAGCTGGTAAATAGAGACGAGCGTCACGCTACCAATTATCTGCCGCACATGGATTTTGTGTGTGTGTTCTTGATTCGACCAGCAGCAGCACTGCTTCCCCAGCAGAGCATGAACGAGGGAGGAAGCTCCTTCCACATGAAGCAGTTCGCTTGACCGCTTCTTCTGGCGCAATCGCTCCATCTCTGAGGATCTATTTTTTTCTACATCTCCACACACACACATACACACGTTTGCTTGACGATGGCACATGGGTCATGCCACCAACTAAATTCTGCGCATTGATCAAGGCGAAACTCGGGGAAAACAACTGGATCGCTTCGGTGAAATACGACCATACTAAGATGGATTTATCAGTCGCATTTACATTTTCTTTTTCTTCTGCTCGTGTGACCTAATACTGACGGTGGATAGGCACACACACAGAGGACACATTGAAACGAGATGCAGAATGGACACCATGCTTCGTTTTCGCGATTCGGTTCCCTTCTGTCCCAGTATTGGGGGCCATATCTAGCGTCGGGTACTTGTTCAACTGCTGCGCTCGGTGGCTGAAATGGCGGATAATTATTGCTGAGAGCCTAAACTTTGTTTCAATGCCGGTTGGTCCGGCAAGAAAAGGTTTTCTCTCGGACAACCATTTCTCAGGTCGACGCCGTCTTTAGTTTTATTTTAGATTGCCGGCCGAGTCGGCGCGTCTCTCCTAAATTTACACGAGTCACGGGCATATATTTCTGGAGACGCTCGATTGGAAACAATCTCGCGCACGCCCGCCCCTCTTCGACTCAGTATGACGACTGTGGCTATGTTTTTCGGACTCTTTTTTTTTTCTACTCGCGGCCGTTGCTCCCGAGTCTTCGGAGATGCCAAAAACGCCGTCGCTCTGGTCGGACCGCGAGTAATGATGTTGAGCTGGTGGATTTCCTCGGCGCCCGTTTTTTTTCCCTCCCTCCTTCTTCTTTTGCATCGGGCCTTACGATGCGCAGATTAATGGATCTGTGATATCGGGCGCCCTGACCGAGACCGAAGCTCTAGAAGCCTTCTTTTCTTCTTTTCCTCCCTTGCTGTCCACTTTTCTTACCTATATCCGTCTACACCGAAGCCCGCACCCCCCAATGCAACGAGTCAGTCTCATCGTCTCATCCCCTGGTTTCTCAAAAGAGATACCTTTTTGGGAAGGTGGGTGTGGGAAAACAGTCGCGGCGTCGTCATTGTAGAGCCCACAAGAGCTCCGTTTGTTCTTTTTCCAAAGTATGTGGGGAGAGGCGTGGGCGGAAGCTGTACTCGACTCGGGTCGACTTCTTTTATGCAACGATAATGGAATAGGGTAATGGGTCGAGGGCTAAAGTAATAGAGGTTATATTGATGCGGTAGGTCACAAGTCATGGCTGAGGGTCGAGAAAAGGGCGAATATCCCTTGTAATAGCACGGTAAGCGGGTGCCAAAAAACATGGCCGCCATTTGGTAGCCGTCCCCGCCACTTGTTGCGGGGACGGCCTTGAGGTAACAAGAGGTGTCGGGGACGGCTACCAAATGGTGGCCATGTTTTTTGGTTATTGCTTGGCACGGTAGAATCGTCAAAGAAATTGGAATCGGTGAGGCACCAGAGTAGTGTTGGTGTCGGACCGGCTTTGCTAGAAATTGGCGTATTCTGGCTCGGGAATCACCACGTAACGTTATCACATGGTGCCTCTTCTCGCATCTTGGAGACGGGGAAATGGAGCCCTAGTTTCCCAACTGTAGCATATCTACCCTACACACTCCCTTTCCCTTCGTTTCGATGGCTGCTTTCGGTGACTGGAGCGCATCGTAAACTCTAGGGTACGGGCCAAGAATCAAGTCTTTCCTTGTCACAGAAGATCAATTTGGATTGGCATATAAACCTAGAAATTTTGATAGCCTATCGGCTTTTGCCCCCTCGCCCTGTACGATCCCATCTGTCAGAACAAAGTTACGTTTCCTGACAACAGCCATTATTGATTCGTATCAACACCTGCGAAAGTAGTTCAATGCCTAGCAGTAAACCCCATTTCCACCAGTCTGGTCAAGGTTGGCTGTGTGATGCAAGCTGTGCTCTTGTTTTCTTTCGAGCTGGGCGCGGCTTCGAATACTCGGTGCTGCTGAGAGAGCTGCGGACTCTGCCTCATGTTATAGACTCTGGTCATGTGGATTGGATTTAGGCTGTGGCGATGACACTATTCCAGTGCTTATTGACGTACCAAAAGAGCATCGCCAACTCGATACATTCATCTGTTTTCATATAAAGATACCGTCTATCATTACAATCATGCCCATCTCTTGTCTTATAGTATACTTATATATAATACACATAACTCCCACCAGCTACCTAAATATTCAGAGACAGCTTCAGAGGCAAATTTCTGCTGCTTATGCCGACCTTGATAGTATACGAGCCTCGCTAGAGCTACCACTACTACGCGTCGACATTCTACACACTCAGGTCCCTCTACGTCAGGGCAAACGTCGCCATTCACGACTTACCCGGCCACAGGCACACCTTATTATAGCCGCGTAGCTACCGTCGTGGCACGCCTAGGATGCCTACGTATAGCTATACCACCTCGGCACCAGTCCACTCAGAGCCCATATTACGTACGTCCGCCATCACAAACGCGACATTATCCTAGAGGTCCGTAGGGCTACTAGGTATAACGGCGCGCATAGGATATATAACATTAAGGTTACTACTATCAAGGCACTAGAACATAGCATTAGACAGCGTAAACGTAGTATAGCTTAGGCTAAAACTAAACTTAAAGCGTAGCGCCATTTTCTCACTTATTAAAGTAATAATAGTTAGTATATATACCCTTAGAAAAGTTAAACTATAGAAAGCAGGCAAAGTAGCCCTTAGGAGTACTAGGTTTAAGTGCAGGATAGTTAGTCTTATTTTAGGCGAGCATATAGGGGAGCTTACCTAAGGGATTAGACTTACTATAGAGTAAAGAGATAAGTATAAGGCCTAACTCCTACCTAGAAAGATATATAAAGAGTATAATAGTAATATTTTTATACTTAATAAAGGCATTAATAACATATAGGCCTACGTTATATAAGATAATAATAGTCTTATTATAACTACCTATAATACTCTTAACTAGGTTATTAGTATACTTATTTTATAGTATAAGGTATAAGTCTTATAAGAAAAGGTATTACTAAAAATAATATATACCTCTAAGGCTAGGTCTATAATAGGCTATAGTAAGGTAAAGTTATTAAATAGTACTATACTATTACTATATATATATATCTTGAGGGCCTTAAAAGGGTAAGATAGTACTAGCTAGGGTAGTAGTACTAGAGCTATAACTACTAAATAGTATACCGTTTATACTAATAGCTAAAGTATCTTTAGGGTTACCTAAGGTAGTAGAAATAGCTTTATTAGTATTAATTATTTTAGTACCTAGCTACTACCACAAGAGCCTATTACCACTACCTAGGGTAAAGAAGTTAGGCGTCTTAGCTAAATAACTAAATATAGAAATAAGCTATAACTTTATAAGAGAGAGTATATACTTAGTATTTTTTACTAGAATATATCCTTTAATAGTACTATTAAAAAGTATAGGCTTAGCTACTATATTATAAGTATTAAAAATCTTATATAGTTTTATAATATCTTTTAATATACTAAAACCTAGTTTCTAGAATTTCTTATTATGATATTCGGGGAGAACTATAAAAAGCCTATAGCGTTAGCTACTATAGAGATAAGGTTATTAGGTCGTCTATAATACTAATTTAAAGATATTATCCCTCTAAGGGTAGGTATATATATAAG